>SNQJ01S0014040.1:55858-79317 GCA_010110895.2 Picea sitchensis
ATCAATGTAGCATTATCATCCAATAGTTGCAGAGTAAATAAACAATGAACAAATGAGCAATCATGCACATACACAGTACACCAGTGTTTTACGTGGAAACCCAAAGCGGGAGAAAACCGCAGAATGATTTTTCTTATATGTCTTTAAGAATTACATTCATTGGAAGCACCAACTTCCTTTGTTTTCTAGTTGCAAGATTTGCCTCACCCTATGCAATATTGCACATAAGGCCTTTTTCCATTTCCCTATGCAAACTTATCATCCCTATCTATAAAATCCAGAGATAAAAATACATAGTTTTCCACATGTACGCATCTTGCCTACTATACAACATGCATATACGCAGGCTACACAACTACAACCCTTGTACATCAGGATTTGTTCTAAAAAATGAAAATTAATGTCGGGTTTCCATGTCATGATAGGAGATCTATGATCCTTGGCATTCCATATAATGGAAACATTCTGACTTGACCCTTCAGCTCCATTTGAAAGTCTATAAATGCGCCAATTCCGAGCTATGGAAAAGAGAGAAAGAATTAAACTTTGAGAGAACATTTACTCTGGAGAAATTAATTACTTCATATTGAGTCTGCATCCCTTTGTCCTTTAAGTCTGAACACAGTGTTCAATCCCCAAGCTCTTCCCTTATTGATTGAGAACCTCATTGTTTCTCTTTTATGAGCTTGCCTTTGGTGGAGGCCCAACTGGAAGGAACTTAGTTTCTTGGTTACGAACCACGATGAAACGAAAGTTTGTAACATTTCACTTATGTTGATCATATATTAATAGGAATACTCTTTTCCCGTCCAATTGATATTTTGCAAATATTTAAATTATTATTCCATGGGTGTATTTGTCATGTTTATTAATGGATTATGCTATTGAATGTGCTAACATTATTTATTATCACCATATGCTTTCTTTGTTTGGTTGTTGAGGACTAGTTCCAGGTATATCGCTTTGAGTCAAGTGCTCAATGGTGGACTTCATCGAACGTCTAGACGAGGTAGGTATTTTATCTTTTCTTGCTAGCAAATTTGTTTACATAGCATACTTGAGAAGAAAGTTGATTTATGCAGTCATTTTCGTCTGTTGTGGTTTACCCTAGCCATAGAGAGATTTTCCTCGTAACAAAATT
Source organism: Picea sitchensis (assembly GCA_010110895.2). Lineage (NCBI taxonomy): Eukaryota > Viridiplantae > Streptophyta > Pinopsida > Pinales > Pinaceae > Picea > Picea sitchensis. The sequence continues at coordinate 57,000 of SNQJ01S0014040.1, forward strand.
GGGGACCATACTAGTGATTGCATCTTATTTCTTAGGGTTTGGAGTACTTTTCTTCTTAGATTCCTCTCGTTCCTATTGCGTTTCTTGTCGTATCATTGCTTGGCATCCTCTGTTCACTTTGGATCTGAGTTTTTCAGCCTTCTCCCTTGCCTATCCTTGTTTTTAAAACATATACGTGGTTTTTGGCTTGACAATTGCGTATATACACGGGATGTCCCTCTACAAGTTGCATAAATACGCTTTGTTTCCTTGAACAGTCGCGTACGTCAGAATTATTTTCTTATTAGATGGGTTTGGTGTTTGCTGGGTGGGATTTGATGTTTGTTGAGTCTTCTTGGGTCTCTGTAGTGACTGTTAAGTTCCCGTGAGATGACAGGAAACCTATCTTTGGTTGAATTTTTAGGCAGAGTCTTTCTCGTCACCTTTTCATTTTGATTGTCCTTGTACATTGGCCTAGGTATTTCACTGCTTGGTATCCTACTTGAGGTTTTTGTTTCTATAGACAATAGAGTTTTATATATCAATTTGTTGTTCAATCCATGCATTTTCATTTTTCTTATATTGAAAATGCAAAAATATTAGGCATTTTTCATTGCTTGGCATTTTGGTATTTTGATTCTTTGTCATTAGATTAGTACATGTAACGAAAGATTGCATTTTTACTTTAGAATTGCAAAGTTGAAATTCAAAATTGCATTTGTGTTTAGAAGCATATCATTCATTGAAAATTGAAGTTAGGACTTTGCATTATATTCATATTTACTTTTTTTGCTGAGTCATAACATCATGAGTTTCACTACCATACCTTTTTGAGTAATCACGGCCACTAAAATTAACGCTATAATTTAAAATTGATTAGTCACGATTTTATTTTATAGGGTGCACAAACTAGCTTAGGATTTAGTTCCTTGGAATAGGATTTTGTGAGTAAATTTCTCCAAGGAAATTAAATCAACCTATGTGTCTGAGAAAGGGAGTGGAGAAATACATTGTATAATTGGTAATATCAGGAGGCTCCACTCACACCGTATTTAACCACAAGGTCGTGTCAAAGATATTTTTGGGGATATTGCTAGTGCCTTTACCTCCGTGAGAGGTGGTACTTTCAAGGTTTCAGGCTTTGCTACCTTGCCCATATAGTGGATGTGAGTTACGACTTCTCGTATGTGCATCGGTTACACATTGGTTTATTAGTTGCTTGACTTAGGTGCGACATAGGTTACTTATAGGGGTTATTTTGTAGGTACTCTGGGTCAGATAAGGGTCGAATAACACACAAACTTTATAGATGATTACCTCTCTGGGGGGATCTGACCGACTTGTTGTTAATCCCACGAGGGCCCTTATAACTGATTTTGTTACCTCCAATATTTAGTAGGGAGTCTCAGGCCCCTCCTTGGTGAGACATACCTTATTTAGGGAGGGAGGTCACTTTCAACCACTTGTTGACGGGCGAAATTGACCACTCGTCAACTAGAAGTGTGAATCTGGTCCGAGGTTGTCTAATTAACCCAATCCGTTTGGATTGATCCACTCTGACGAGTTTAATGGATCCGTTGGCCAATCTAAGGTCCTAAGGGAAGCGAAAAAATGACTAAAAGAAATGCAAAAAATTACTAAATAATAATCGCCGAAAAATATATGTACATCTAATATATATTTACAGTTTAACTAACTAATACTTATAAAATAGTTCTAGTTATCATATGTACAACATATACAAATAATGAATTTTAATCTAAACTCATAGAAAATCAAATGTTTAATGATTCTTTTGATGAAAGTAATAAAGAAAACTAAAATACTGTTTCTTTTGGGGATTGTTTTCTTAGATGTATACACTCATGAAATCAAATATTAAACTGCCTAGTTGAACATAAAATAATAGATAGTAGAAAATGTTCTATATATAGAAAAATTCTATATTCAGCAAGCTAATGAAATCAAATAATAGGCTAACCTATTATTGCATCCAATGTCTGTTCAATATTGAATATCCAGCCACCTTTATCTGATGAAGTAAACCTGCAACAGATCTTGAGATTGCTCCTAATAAACGCAAAACAATAATGCTGGAGATTGAATTATAATAACAGAACATAAAATGAACACAGTTACAGTGATCTTATGATTTTGCAAGTAACTATGATGAGAGAAATCTTCTTATAAGAACTTGCATGTAAATATTCAAAAGAAATTAGAGATAAATCTCCTAATTTAAATTGGATAGATGATCACTGTGTATTGTATCTGAAACAATAAGATATGGACATCATATGAAAATGAATCATATCAACTTGCAATAAATCATGATGATGAAAGAAATCACCATCTATTATCATATCGAAATAAACATAACTTGAATCAAAACATCATACAGAAAAGCTAAAGTTGTAACATGCATTCTTTTCCATTCAAGTCTGTGATAAAATGCCCATACTCTTGCCCCAAGCCAAGATGATGCATTGTTTACACAATGATGGGTTTATATAGGTCTCAGAAAACATAACTATTTATGTTCCTGAGATCAAATTGATTTCAAAAATAAGGGGGATGCAACCACCCCGATTCACCAAATATCAAAAAACTAACCACAACCTATTTCTGTGCATTAAAACTACATTATTGATATGGCTGGAAAGTCTGAAGAGTGCCTCAAATCAAGTTGACATCATAGATCCATGAATATGCTGTTAGAAAAAGAAGATAGGAAGATTTCAGATATGTTTTATGTCATTGATTTAGACAATTCGAATTTTCTTAACTAGCTACATAATGAAATCTCATTCTATTTTCTTCAATAAAACAAACTAATTTAAAAATAAAGCTTTGTTCAACAAACAAATAATCTAACTAAGGAATAAAAACTAACATGCTATTTAAAACGATCATACCTCTAACCATGCAATCAAATCGAATCATGAAACTTTGGAGTTAACGATGACTGTAGCTGCCTCTATGTTTTTAAAAATCACATGTCCTGTGGTCTTCAATCATTTTTCTTTCCCCTGAATAACTGACTCAAGTCTCAAGTTTTTTAACAGAGTCATTTAGGATACGTAGCTTGCCCATGAGGCTGTTTAGTAGCTTTTGGGATAGGTTCAGGGTTGTTGTAGGTGGTTACAAGACAGGCCTGAGTAGGTAACAAACTTTTCAACACTTGCAAGCAGACCAAAACGCTCACCTCAACCACAAAGAAATTCTGAGATTTTGACCTCTAAAGGACGAGCTGTATCTATGGAACGATCCAATTTTTGGGGAAACTTCCCATGTTGAAGGTAAAAGGGCTCATTTAGGTTCTGGGTTTTCAAGGGTTTGATCTAGTTCATAACCGTTTGCTCAGAATAGCTCCCGCAAAAACATGTCTTTGGCAGGGAATTACGGGGTTGACCAAACTGTAACAAGAGCGACTCAAAACAATTGGGGGTTTAGATGACAGAGGTAGAAGAGGTAAGTCTAAGAGGATACCATAAAAATTAAATAAATACAGAGAGCTTGTTAACTCATTATGCCAGCCAACCATTCCTTTCCAAATCTTCCCTAGCATTATCATATTAGAGCAGGGTTTGGATGTCGTTCGGTTCGACCTTTACCACTGGAGCCATACTCAATGGATGGGTAATTAATGCACAACACAAAGGTAGGGTTTACAAAAATGAAACAAATCCATAGCCCCGAGATTTAACAATACATGCTGTAATGATTCAAACGATGGGCGGGGTGTTTAATCAAAACGCGTGTGAAGAGTTTTGTGAAACCCGAGACCATGCTAAGGAGTAATGAAAATCTTGTATGTCATATTTCTACCTTGGTATTGAGTACAGGATAGGACCAAAGTACTCATAAAACATAAGTGCATGCGTCATTTTGATTACAAAGTTGGGAAAATGAATAATCAAAAAAATTGTGAATGAAATGTGATCAAAGAGCAAACCAAAACCAATACAAATAATATCAAATGGTGGGGTCTTTCATTTGCTAAGACTATCAATATATTGGACATGCTTATGAGTTGATAGGGTGAAAAACACAACCAGGTGATACCTTCCTGGCAAAGAATCGAACTCCATATTAAATAAACCATTTTCCTTCATTGAAAATTTAAAACAAAATGGTAACGATAGTTGCAAGTTTTCATGCTTTCAGTCATGAAAACGAAGCATGAATAGATGATAAGTAAAATGCGACGATTTACAACTGTCGTTTAGGGAAAAGCTCATGAAGAGCAATAAAATTTCATAGACACTGTGTAGGCAGCTTATAAAAATAATAATTATATAATCGCTGCCAACACCACTTTACCCCATTTGTGTGCATTTTGGCCATTTGATTTTTGGTGTGCTCTTTAATTACTAGTCGACCTTAGGGTTTTTTATTGAGTTTTCGTTATCATGGATAATGGAGTTCCTTTGGATTCCTCATTTAATGCTACCCCCCCATGATGTTCACTCATTTTATGGGGGAAAATCCATCCGCTTTTCATAATGGTATGTAGAACTATGACATGTAGTCCGCATCTTGGGTCTCTAGTCATTCTCATGCTGATATGCCTTCACTTTTTCAAACCTCTCCCTGGTCCACTTATATGAATCCTAGCATTTGATTTGGGGGCACCATGGCCCTGATTCCTATGTCTTCTTTTGATATCAGTCATGTCCCTCAAACAACTCTCACTATGGGAGGTTGGAACCTCCCCTCTTACGGATCTAGTCCTAGCTATACTTTTTCAGGAGCTATTGCTCAAATGGGTGCTTATTATACTTATTACATCCCATCTGTGTTTCCTTCGTCTTCCATGCCAGTTCCTTTGAACACTTTTCCCATGATGGGTCCTCATGTATCCCTGGGTATTTCATACATGGATAATCATTTTTATGGTCCGGGATACCCTTTTCATGGAACCCCTTCACAAGGGGGGAACCTATATCCTCACTTGAATAGTCCTTATCATACTTATGTCTCTTCACAGACTTCAGTGATGATGCCCGTACAAACCTCTTTGGATCATTTAGGTGTAGGATACTACCTTTTCAGATAGGGACAAGGGGTAAACCAGGACCCTTCCCAGCCTGCAATGTTCCAAAGCCAATCTTTCCCTGGAACTTGGCATCAAATGCCACAACCTACCAGTTATACTAGAGGTCCATCACCAACCTCTCCCATTCATGCTGGAGATGGGTCGACGACCTCTGTAAGTCATGTTGAGAACCTGCAACTAGCCTTTGCTACTCATGGTGGGGGAGTCACACTAGTCGCCACACGTTATATCAATGCCACATCTCCAACCACTGTACATCATGTAGGAGATGACTCTCTCTCCTCTTCCATTCATGTTGAGAGCATATCACCAGTTGTTGGGAATGATGTTGGGGGCATACAGAAGCCTAGACATCTAAGACATAAGCCTAAGTTCCTTTGCAGTACTTGAGAAAGAGATCACCTTACTCGTTTGTGTGCAGCTACTGCTGGGATACCTGAAGTGTGGGGCTTGCCTAAGGGCCCTTCAGATTCTGAGGCGTCTATGGTTTCCCCACATCCTGTTTCTCCTTTGATTGATATGGCATTAATGTCGTTGCAATATTCTCCTGACCACACCCCCGTTGTCGAGGGTGATGTGTCCCCTATCCCTGTTATCGTGCATCATATTCTTCCTAGAATTGAAGAAGTGGTCGTACCAATGCAATATTTGGTCAATCCTACTCTCCTTGTGGAGGGTGATGCATCCTTCAACCATGTTGTCAACATTCCTAATCCTTCACCTTTTGAATGAGAGAGAGTTTTACTCTTCCCAAGTTCTCTCCCTCCAAATCTTGAGGAGATACCCTTCCATTGGGATGGTCTTGTGGGGTATCCAATACCCCCTCCTACATATTTTCTTGTAAGAAACATTATATGATATATCACAGAGATGATATTCTCCACTAGTGATTTATCCTCCTCGACTTGAAGAGCTTTGGGTTTTCCCAACCTTATGTCGACTATTCGTAAGATACTAACATTCCACAGAAGTCCAACACGGGAGCCTTGGCCTCCTCCATTACTTTCTGCCTAGCAACCTCTTACCAAGTCCGAGTTAATATATTTTTTGACTCGTCTAAAAAGTGAAAATATTGCTGAGTGATTTGTCCCTTTCACACTCGTTAAATTGGACTTGAAAGGTCCTGAGTCTCAGTTAAGATATTTTCGGACTTGTTTTCAAAAAATGAAAATATTTTTGAGTTAACTTGTTTCTTTCACACTCATAAATTGGATTTGAAAGGACATCTATTTGGCACAAGTTTATCCCTTTTTCACACCAAGTAGACTAAAAGTCATAAAAAATAACATTTTTTGGCATTAAGTTGTGGTTGCATCTCATGCCCTTGCTTGCAGTATTGAGCCTATAATTGGTTCTCGCTTTACGTTATAATTTTTTTTCCTCAATAGTTTTTCATCCTCAACCAAGAAGATCCTCATTTATATCCTTCACAATTTGACACCCTATACCTAGGACAAAACATTCCCCTAAGAGTCCATCTCTCGCATGCACTCCTTTCATTGAGCATAGATATGTTCCACTGCTGGAAATAGTTTTGCTTACTTGCGACACTCGTTTCCTCCTTTGTATCATAGCATTCATTTGTCTATGAAAAAACAAAAAAAGATGAGTGGGGAGGGAGTATTATATTATATTGGCAACAGTCCTGTCGCCTTTGAATAGAGGAGAAAGTTATTTCATCATCATAATTTTGGTATTAGCATGGCCTTAGGAAGCTGAGCTCATTACAGAGTTTTATCTACCGATTGGTACTCTTCCATTCCCTATAGATAATTTCATTAATGCCTCCTGCATCTCATGGTTTCATCATTGAGTCTATGATGTCAGAGTCTTCCATATGTCTCATGCTCTTATTCAAAGGAATTCTATCAACCTGTGTCAACCACTTCTCAGAACTCTTGAATTTGCATGTCGTCCATACCCTCAGTTTGTCTCAAAGTCACATGATATTGTATTCATATCATGCACCCTGGTCCTACTTTCATCATTGGTAGGTAACCTTGAACCCAAAAGTCGACATTTCATCATTGGTCGTTGACTGGGCAGTTTCCCTTGTGTTCGATGGCAAGACATCTATTCACACATTGGGATTCGTGCAATGTCTTGGATTCCATTAGCCTTATTCATGGTTTCCTCTCCTCTGTCAACATTTTTCCTCATTGGCTACTATTCAAAGGGTCTTTTTCATGTGCCTCTTTCACTTGGCACACGCGAAAAATGCACAGGGTCTTTGGTTCGTGAACATGTTCTTCATCCAATTTACTCCAAATCATGAAGCTCCTGCTTTGTACCTCGTGTTGGCTAATAAGAGATTCCTTAATTCTCTCCTTTCAATGGGTCTCCTTCCATTGACTTCAACTCATCTATTCTGGAAACGGGACCTAGAGTATTATGAGTACCTTGAGTCTTGCAGTCATCAGTGGCAAGATCTCTCGCCATCGACAGTTGGGAATACATCAATGTCTCCTGATCGATGGATTATTCAGATGTTCGACACCAACTCCTTTATTCACACTTGTAATAATGTACTTGGTTCCTTGATACCTAATTTCATTATCGGTAGGTTGTCTCGCATTTGTTAATGCTATACCTTAATGACCAGTAATCAAACGATGTCTCATTGTGTTCGACCTCAACTCCTTTATTCACATGATGTAGACTTGCACCCTTGGCGGATTGTGTAGAAGAATTGAAGACATCAGTATGTGGCTGCAACTTTCCTGAGTTGTTTCTTCTTTTTCATTGAACCAGTACCTATATGACTTCAGTGATCATGGGAGATCATATTGTACTCCATTGTATATAGATATCTTCAGATTGATTTTGAGACTAGTTCTTCTGGGCCTTGTTCGTGACTATGACAACTTTTGGCATGTAACCACATTTTTATTTTCCTATTAATGACCACGGACAATTGTTTGGTATATTTTCACATGGATCTGCAATGTAATTCTATTGGCAGCCATGTATGCAAAGTCAATATAGAATGTAATGAGCAACTAGTTCTTCTAGCTGGTTCCCCATCACTCCACTTATGGGTTTTTTATAATGTATTTGGCCATCACAGATACTCCTTTGACCTCACACATTAGGGGGAATCTGTTATAGAAATATTTGGATCACCCTATGCAATATTGCACATAAGGCCTTTTTCCATTTCCCTATGCAGACTTATCATCCCTGTTTGTAAAATCCAGAGATAAAAATACATATTTTTCCACATGTATGCATCTTGCCTACTATACAACATGTGTATACGCAGATTGCACCACTACAGCTCGTGTACATCGGAATTTGTGCCAAAAAATGAAAATTAATGTTGGGTTTCCATGTCACGATAAGAGATCTATGATCCATGGCCTTCTATATACTAGAAACATTCCGACTCGGCCCTTCAGTTCCATTTGAAAGGCTATAAATGGGCCAATTCCAAGCTATGGAAAAGAGAGAAAAAATTCAACTTTGAGTGGAAACTTACTCTGAAAAAATTATTTACTTCATATTGAGTCTGCATTCCTTTGTCCTTTAATTTTGAACACAGTGTTCATCCCTCAAGCTCTTCCCTTATTGATTGAGAACCTCATTGTTTCTCTTTTATGATTTTGCCTTTGGTGGAGGATTGAAGTGGTGGAGGCCCAACTATAATGAACTTAGTTTCTTGGTTCCGAACCGTTCCGACATAGAAGTCTATAACATTTTCACTTCTGTTGATCATATATTAATAGAAAGATTATTTTCCCATCCAATTGATATCTTGAAAATATTTGAATTATTATTCCATGGGCATATTTGTCATGTTTATTAATGGATTATGTTATTGAATGTGCTAACATTATTTATTATCACCATATGCTTTCTTTTCTTGGTTGTTGAGGACTAGTTGCAGGTATATCTCTTTGAGTCAAGTGCTCAATGGTGGACTTCATCAAACGTCCAGACGAGGTAGGCATTTTATATTGTATTGATAACATATTTGTTTACATAGCATACTTGAGAAGAGAGTTGATTTCTGTAGTCATTTTTGTCTGTTGTGGTTTACCCTAGCCATAGAGATATTTTCCTTGTAACAAGGTGTCTACAACCACCTGTCCTTGCCCCATCGAACTGACCTGAAATATAAATGCCAAATATAGACAACCTATTACTGTCACTGAATCAACCATTTCCACTGTCAACCTGTACCAATAACCCGTAAAAACCTATACCAATCAACCTGTACCAAAGAACCTGTACCAATAACCTGAACCAACATGTACCATGCATAAACCATGCATCAACTGCACATCAACTATGACTCATCAAGATGTACAAACATCATCACCTATCCACCTCATGTATGTGTAAACACATCAACTACTTGTCTCAACCATGTACCCAACATGTACCTCAACCATATACCAAAGAAATACACCAATATAACCATAAACAATTCATCATTCTATCCATAAACCAAATACCATAAAACCTTACATCAAACCATGTGCCACAACCTCACTGTTATGTAGCCTCAAGCTAAACCAACAACTTCAACAACACATCACAACCAAAAGGCCAATACCCATATGCCAAATACCAACAACAAAATACCAACTATATCCCTCAACAAATCTGATATATGCAGCAATGTTGAACATCCAATACCATCTCAAGAGATAAACCCTAGCTCATAAAACATACCTCAAACAAGATGTGCCATATCTCTCATAAATAGACCCCAACCCTGTTGTTGCCGTGATTTTTCTACCGCACTTTTTCTGCCGTGATTTTTCGGCCGCACTTTTTCTGTTGCGATTTTTCTAACGTGATTTTTTGCCCCACTTTTTCTGCCATGATTTTTCTACCGAACTTTTTCTTCCACTATTTTTCTGCTGCACTTTTTCTGCCGCAATGTTTCCTGCCGCACTTTTCTCTATCAATAATACCTACCCAAATAACCTTTCACAAAATAGATATTCAATGATATTCAATAGGTTCAAGTGCGATTAAATGAGAGAGCCCTGCTTATTTATACTTTCATGTAGCATCCCACTTTCCTTATTTTAGGGATTTCTCCATTAACTTTATTATTTAAATAATTTATTTTGCAAACAATTTGACTTTTTGGGGCTTCTAGATGACTCATGAAGGTTCTCCAACTTCACATGGCCATAACTCTCTAACCATGAGGATTTATGTGACGTTCCACATACCACCGGAAATGGCATGACATGTACTATTCATCTAGAATATTATTACCTACAAATATATCAAAACGCATACCATTATCCATCAAACAAACTTGGGTCCATTACCCAAACCTTTGTGTTACCGAACATTCTTCAAGGGTTGACATCAATGACAAAGGTCTTTGTGAATTCAGGAAGGGACCAGACAAGAGTGGTGCACACAGCCTCCTTCAAGGCTTGGAAGCAATGATCATTTGTTGGATTCCAAGTGAAAGCATTATTTTTAAGGAGAGTAGTGAGAGGTGCCACAATTTTTCCATAATTCTTAACAAACTTGTGATATGAGTCTGTTAAACACAGAAAACCAAGAAATCTTTTGAGAGTCTTGGGGAAAGGCCAATCCTACATAGCTTCAATTTTCCTAGGATCCAACCTCACACCATGCTTGCCAACAATATGACCCAAATAATCCACTTTTGAGGCTCCAAAACCAGATTTAGATTGTTTCGGGAAAAGTTATCGCTGAGAGAGTAGATGAAGAACTCGATCGACATGAGAAAGATAAGATGTCCATGTTTTACTATAGATGAGAATATCATCAAATAAAACTAAGACAAAATGACGAAGAAAATGACAGAAGACATGATTCAAGAGGCTTTGGAGACCTTACCTCATCGGACCAACCTTTGAACCCCAAAGGTAAAACTTCCTCCAATTCCCATAATTTTTAGTCCCATCACTTTCATCATGACCTACGCCTTTCTCGAGTGGATGTGAACAAATTTGATGGCTCAGATCCCACCAGATGGGTAACTCAAATGGAATACTATTTCTCTTTGTATGAAATTACTAATGAGTTTTCCAAACTCCAATATGGTTTTCTCCATCTATATATAGCACATTAGCAATGGTGGCAATGGAGAAAAAATGCTTGATAAGGGTATGTGGCTTGGACAAAATTTCTTGTAGAGATTTATGAACGCTACCATGAGATATTCATTCTGGTTACCACCAAATATGTATAAAAGAGTTAGACATTTGTAAGACTACGTTTCGAACCCATGAGGGCCACTATGAGTTCTTTGTCATGCCCTTTGGCTTGTATAATTCTCCCTCCACTTTCCAAAGCGGCGTAGTGGAGTACAACTGTCAGCGTAAAGGAGCGTCAGGATTTGGACGATCAGGAATCACGCGGGTGTATGCATTGAGGCATCACAAACCTCGTAGCCCTGACAGGGTAAGGTTGTGGTCACAGTGTGATGGTCACGTTGACCGGGAGATAAGCTCAGGAGGGCTAGCGTATGGAATGTCGAAACCCGATTTAAAAAGGCGCGCGTAGGTTTAATTCAAATTCCCGATTTCCCCCGAGCAATAAATATGGGACCCGATGAGCGTTGAACGGGTCCTAGATCCATGGGTTTAAGAAGGGGTCGATGCCCTTTCTACAGGTGATCCGAAGAAGCAAAGTAGGATGGTAAGGACGGTGATAGGTTGCAGGGGTCCCTTCTGGAGGATGTGGAGGCCATTTCCTGACAGTAGGCACATCTACAGATTGCTGAGGTCATTTGGGCAGGTGGCAGAACTACAATGAATCCCGGTAAGTTACAATATATCTGAACTGCTCAGCAACACATATTATTACTGATCAATACAGGTCATTCACATTAAAGAGTTAGGATCTCTGACGAAGGATGTTGAATGCATATTGAAGTCTAGGTTATTGCTGATACTCTAAAGTTTTGGGCAAAATATGGTTGCTGACAAATGTACAAAGGGTTGAAACTGTCTGATCCAGTGTGAAAATTAATGAAACATGGTCAGCAGTGAGTCTGAGGGTTTAACCCTTCAGTAGAAGCATCCTACCAGTAGAAACTGGTGCTATCTTCAGGGGGTTGAAGCTCCCTTTCAGGAAAGGCTGGTAAACGAGAGAAGGTTGTAGCCTTCTGCAGGTAGAAGCCTGCGTACTAGTATGAGTCTGCACTAGTACATATTTGTAGAATGTTTTCTTAATAATCATTGAAGACAGAGACAGCGGTGGTGGTGGTTTTCTCTCCCGATTTGGGTTTTGAAGACAGAGACAACGGTAGTGGTGGTTTTCTCCCGATTTGGGTTTCCACCTTAAAATCCTGGTGTTCATGTGTATTACTCATGCACGTTGGTTTGCTTGTTTTTACTACATTGTTTTATTGCTTAATAGACATTTGATTAATAATGAAAGATCTCTGGATGCACTCTTGCCTCTAAAAGTAGCCTAAGGTTTTTAGTGAAAACAGAGAAAAATTATTATTGCTCAAATACTGATTCACCCCCCCCCCCTCTCAATATTTCTCAACATCCCTTCCAAGGTTTAGGGTTTTCAGGGTGCCTACAGATAAGGGGTTTCCATGTGCTATAGATCTCTAATATACGTGCGGGGTCGAATAGTAGTAATCAACCCATTATCTCAAGGAACCAACTAAGGAGGCTAGACTGTACCCTTATCCGTACTATTCGATTACCCAGGTACTAGAGAGTATCTTCCCAAGTGTTGTTTTGTATGGAACTATAGTAGTTAGGGAGATGATCGTTTTATCTACGATGAGCTTCGGGATTCTAGATCAGTCTGTATACATCTGTTTTCTAATTAGTCTTGACACTATTGCATTGGGGGTCAAAATTCGATGTTGATTAGAAGTTTGTAATGTTGGTTAAATGTTGAATAAGAATTGTCCCCTCATTGTATAAACATCAAGAGCGTGGTGTTGAATTTACATCGATATGATGGTGAAAATGTGATGATATGGACTTATAGTTCAATAGTATTTTATCCAAGTAGAAATCACATTTTTAACACAACATCATCCTCTAAGAAACATGTAATCAACTTCTTCAAACACATACCACAAAATAGTTAAAAAATAAAAAAATTCAGCTATCGTAGCTTAAGTGACGCTAAACCCACATGTATTCTATTGTATAAATATCCATTGGATGTTTACATCACATAAGATATGCCAACGTGATGTTAAATGTTTTTGTTTCTATCATTTGATGTTGAAGACGTCGCTTAAGCGAAAGATGGTTTTTTTAAAACAAAGAAAAAAATTCTATCATGGTGTGATATATTTTCCCTTCTATCATGTTCCTTCTCTCATGCATGTGTACTCTAATAAATAGTTATTTTAGTATTTTTCTTAATGTTATCCTAAACATGCATTCTGCATTGAGTGATAACAAGCTATACACTCCTCTAATGAAGCTTCCAAGGAACAATGCTAGTGTCGTGATGGGTTTTTATTTCTTTTTCCTTTATATTTTCCTTCAAGCATACGAGTTGTAACTATATATGTAGTTGGTTGATAATGTTTTTCAACACTAATAAGGTTTACTAGAGTTTAAATTTATTCTCTTGTCCATCACTTTTAGATATATAAATATTACATTTAAGAAATTAGTGCAACTATTCTCTCTCTTTTACTCACTAGAGATTAAACTTTTATGCCATTTTTATTGAAAATGTTGTTAAACTTGTGTCATTTTCCTTCTCTCTTAGCATCAAATAAAATATTATTAAACTGATTAAGCACACAAATATAATAAATAATGTTATCATATTTCATTGATCATGTTTTGATATGAGAAAGAATAATCAAATCCAAATTGAAATAATTCCCTATATTATCTTATGTTTTCAAGCTTAGAAAGACTCTTTGACACAATGGAGAAGCATGTAGTGAATATAAATTCAATGTATTAATATGAGTACATAATATTTTCATCGAATAGGATGTGGACATGATAAGGGAGGTATGGTTTTCTCAGTACAAACCTTTTTTTGGCATTGGTATAGATAAGGAAAGCTAGCATGATGGAGATGAGGAATAATAAAATGGACCTAAATCCCTCTCCTTGAACTACAATTTGTTATCATATTTTGAAACAATGACTAGTTAAATAATTTGACATTTAAAAGAAAGTGACTAGAAAGGATTATGCACACTGGATACTGTGGATTATGAATAAATCAAAGAAACATCTCAAAAGATTCACCATTACACAAAAGTGCACGTCAAAAGAGTTAAATTCAAAAAAAATAAAACAAGTTTAGGAAATACACAGAACCTTCATTTTTCTAAAAAATAAAGAAAAATACATGTGTCCATTCTTTCAATCACAAAATCTATCTAGGAGACTAAGAAATTTAAATGACTCACAATTGTATTTTGAGTCATCCCCAGTGATATGATCATTTTCATCCATGAAAATGCACCTAAAGAGAGTTGTATTATTATGGTCATAATGATGTGGTGTGATCATTAATTGTACACACTCTTAGTCCACAAAAGATGAAGAAATTATCAAACCGAACAAACACATGAGATCAACTAGGTAATAATTGTAATCGCTAAGACCATCAAGTTCTAGATCATTCTAGAAGATTGGTGTTATGTCTACTCCTCAAAATACAAAGGATAAACCTTAAAATAGTTTTTAAGAACTATAGTTTGATAAATACCTCAAGACCTTCAAAAGTAGGGAAATGATCCTATTTGTTAAAGATATTGATAGGAATAAAAAAAAGAAAATTAAAATAAGAAAACGTTATGTATTCCATATATGACACATATGAGCTAACTGATCAGGTTACTTACAAAAACATTCAAAGTTGTAGAATAAAAGAATATATATTCAAGAAGCAAGTAACCAAACCTATACCAAGCCAGTAAAATCTTATGAGAAGAAAAAAATATTGAATTTTATTTAAGAGTCCTCCTAAGACGGGTTGGTTAGATACAAATGATAAATTGTTGCAACTACACCTAAATTTTCTCTAATTCCCACTTTAAATGGAGCATAACTAATTTGTCATTAAGTAATCATAGATTCTTTATGCTAAAAAATGAAGGAATAGTTTTGGGTCACTCTATGTCTTTTGTATGAATAAAAGTGGATCCAACAAAGATATAAGTCATTTCCAAGATTTTAGTGCCAAATATCTAAAAATATTTCAGGAATTTTTTAAGACATGCTAGTTGTTATAGATGATTCATTGAAAATTCCATGAAAATTGCATCTCCATTATTTAAACTTCTTACTAAAGATAATGATTTTTTGTGGAATATTCATTGCCAAACTGCTTTCAAAACTTTGAAAGAGAAAATTTATGTAGACCCTGTTTTTAGAGAACCAAATTGGTTCCTCCCATTTCATATATATACAGATTCCTCTGACACAAATTTAGGAGCAGTGCTAGGACAGAAGAAAACTAAGTTATCTTATGCAATTTATTTTGTGAGTAAAAACATGAAACTCCTTGAATTGAATTATATTGTTACAGAAAAAGAGTTCCTTGCAGTAGTGCCTGCCATCAATAAATTTAGGCACTATATTATAGGGCATGAGATCTTCATCCACACTGATCATTCAAACATTAGATTACTAATTAATAAAGCAATTACTAATGGCAAGGTTACCAAGTGGATTCTTTTGTTACAATAATTTAATATCATTATACTAGATAAACCTGGAAAAGATAATGTAGTTGATGACTTTCTTTCCATGATTCATAATGAAGGTGAATTATTTTGTCTTAATGCTAATTTTCCTAATGAGCGTATTTTTTCAATATCTATTAAATCACCTTGGTTTGAAAATATCGATAAATATTTATCTACAGGAAAGTTGCCTCAACATATTTTTAAAAAGGAGAAGAATAATATCATCAAACTAAGTGCCACTTACTTATGGATTTGTGGAGAATTTTTTCATACTGGACCTGATCAAATGATTGAGAGATGTGTACAAGAGGATGAAGTATTTGAAATATTGAAGTCATGCCACAATGAGCCAATGAGAGGCCATTTCGTTGATAAAATGACTACATACGAAATCCTTCATCTATGGTATTATTGGTGCACTCTTTTCAGAGATGCCAAGATGTAAATTAGAAGTTGGTATAGATAACAAAATATAGCATGATGAAGCTGGGGAATAATAACATGGACCTAAATCCATCTCCTTGAACTAGAATTTGTGATCATATTTTGAAACAATGACTAGTTAAAGAAGTTGAATTTTAAAAGAAAGTGACTAGAAAGGATTATGCACACTTGATACTATGGATTATGAATAAATCAAAGAGGTTAAATAAATAAAATCAACATCTCAAAGGATTCACCATTACACAAAAGTGCATGCAAAAATAATTAAATTCAAAACAAATAAAACAAGTTTAGGAAATACACACAACCTTCATTTTTCTACAATGTAAAGAAAAATCCATATGTCCATTCTTTCAATCAAAAATTCTATCTAGGAGACTAAGAAAGTTAAATGACTCAAAATTGTATTTTTAGTCATCCCTAATGACATGATCATTTTAATCCACCAAAATGCACCTAAAGCGAGTTGTATTATTATTATTGTCATAATGATTTTGAGTGATCTGTAATTGGTACACACTCCTAGCCACAAAAGACGAAGCAATGAGAAAACCAAACAAGCATATGAGATTGACTAGGTGATAATTGTACTCACTAAGAACATCAAGGTCTATATCATTCTAGAAGCTTGGTGTTATGTCTAGTACCAAAAATATAAAGGATAAACCTTAAAATAGTTTCTAAAAACTATTGTTTGCTAAAGACCTCAAGACCTTCAAAAGTACGGAAATTATCCTATTTGCTAAAGATATTGATAGGAGTACAAAAAAAGTAAATTAAAATAGTAAAAGGTTATGTCTTCCATATATGACACATCTGAAATAATTAATCACGTTGCTTACAAAAACATTCAAAGTTGGAGCATAATATAATATATATTCAAGGAGCAAGTAATCAAACCTATACCAAGCTAGTAAAATCTTATGAGAAGCAAAAAATATTGAATTTTATTTAAGAGTCCTCCTAATAGGGTTTGGGTAGATACAAATGATAAATTGTAGCTACTACACCTAAATTTTCTATAATTCCTACTTTAAATGGAGCATAACTAATTTGGCATTAAGTAATCAGAAATTGTTTATGCTAAAAACTGAAGGAATAGTTTTGGGTGACACTGTGTCTTCTGCATAAATAAAAGTTGATACAACAAAGATAGAAGTCATTTACAAGATTTCGGTGCCGAAGATCCAAAAGGATATCAAGAGTTTCTTAGGACATGCTAGTTGCTATAGATGATTCATTGAAAATTCCAGGAAAATTTCATCTCCACTATTTAAACTTCTTAATAAAGATAGTGATTTTTTCTAGAATATTCATTACCGAACTACTTTTGAAACTTTGAAAGAGAAACTTTATGTAGATCCTATTTTTAGAGAACCAAATTGGTTCCTCCCATTTCATATATCTACAGGTACCTCTGACATATATTTAGGAGCAGTGTGAGGACAAAAGTAAAATAAAGTATCTTATGCCATTTATTTTGTGAGTAAAAACATGACACTCATTTATGTGAATTATACTATTACAGAAAATTAATTCCTTGCAGTAGTGCATGTCATCAATAAATTTAGGGACTATATTACTGGGTATGAGATATTCATCCACATTGATCATTCAACAATTAGTGAAGAAAATACACTGACATAATAATGGAGCAATTAAACAATAACAATGAACACTCAACTCAAACTTTCTCATTACCAAAGCATGAATAAATACAATGAGAGAAGATGTTACAAGAAATCATCTTCTCCTACAATCTCTCAACGATCTCTCCAATAATCACTACATGAATTTCTCAAATATATTTCCTCACCTTAATTATACTTTATAGACATAACAAATAACAATAATACTAAAAACAATTACATCTAGAATATGATAAATGAATCATTATTCGAACATTTCTCCCCCATAATGATCATTTGGAAATATTCCAAGATCATCTCTGAATTTGCAAAACTTTTCCTTTGATAGTGCTTTGGTGAAAATAACAGCTAAATGTTATTATGTTCTGCAATGACTGATCTCAACCACACCTTGTTGAACCAAATATCGAACAAAATGATACCGGATATCAATATGCTTAGTCTTCTTATGAAACACTGGATTTTTGGTCATCTGAATAACACTTTGATTATCACATATCAACTTAATAGGTTGTTCCTGTTGCTCATGAAGATCCTCCAAAATTCTTTTCAAACAAACTGCTTCACATGTTGTTGTCGCTACTACTTTATACTTTGCTTCTGTTGTGGAGAGAGAAACTGCAGTTTTATTTTTAGTGCTCTGAGAAACAACTGTTGAACCCATGTTGAATGAATATCCTGAAGTTGATTTCCTGTCATCCATGCAACCTGCCCAATATGAATCTGAATAACCAATAAGCCTGAAATATTCTGTAGATTTGTATATCAACCATAACCAATTGCACCACATAGATATCTCAAAATCCTCTTAGCTACTTTCCAATGTATTTCCTTGGGGTTTGACATGAATCTAGATACCATACTGACTGCAAAAGATATATCCAGTTGAGTTGTAGTTAAGTAGATAAAACTTCCAACCAATTGATGATACAAAGTAATATCAACTGATTTGGAGTCATCATGTTCATATAAATTCAACCCAACTTCTGAAGGAGTTGTTGCTAGCTTGAAACTCATCATTCTGAACTTCTTCAAAATATCCAAAGTATACTTGCCTTGTGACATTAAAATGCCATCTTATTTCTACCAAACTTCAATTCCCAAGAAATAATGTAACTCTCTAAGATCTTTCATCTCAAACTCAACAATCATGTGTGACTTAAACTTTTGAAATAGCTCAGCACTATTCCATGTGTAGATCAAATCATGAACATAAAGTGAAAAAATCAAAATATCTGGACCCGATTGAAGAATATAAAGATTGGGCTCAGATAAACTTTTGATTAATCCATGATCCTGCAAGTATTTATCAATTCTTGAATACCAAGCCCTTGCTGCCTGTTTAAGACCATATAAAGCCTTCTTCAACCTATAAACTTTATCTTCTTTACCTGTAACTTCAAAACCTTGAGGCTGATCCACACAAATTTCTTCATCCACATAACCGATCAAGAAAGTTGACCTAACATCCATTTGAAAAATTGTCCATTTATACTGAGCAGCTAATGCAAGAACCATAATTATTGTATCCATATTTTCCACTGGGGCAAATGTCTCAGTATAGTCAATACCTTCTCTCTATGCATAACATTTTTCAACTAAATGAGCCTTATACTTATCAATTGTGCCATCTAATTTATACTTAGTTTTATAAACCCATTTAGTACCAATCACCTCTTTACCTTTTGGTAAGTTCACCAAATCCCTTGTATCATTTCTCACCAAAGCATTCAGTTCTTCTTCCATAGATTCATTCCATTCTTTCTTTATTGATGCTTCTGCATAAGTTTGAGGTTCATCCATCTTCATTACCTGTGTCATAAGTGCATAATTCAAAAGATTACTTTGAGATCTGGTAATCCTTCTTTCAAAATTTATATCTAACATATTGCTTTCAGAATGAGTTCTTTCAAACCACTTAGGTTTCTTCTTAAATCCATATTCCTTTACTGACTTGGAATGCAATTCACCATCAACTGTATCTTGTTTTAATTTCAATTGTACAAGTTCTGACTAATAAATTCCCTACTCATAAAATACAACATCTCTTCTTATTATTAATTTCTTTGCTTGAGTATCAAACAACCTATAACTTCTTGTTTCAATATTGTAACCAATGAAAATACACTTTACACTTTTATCATCCAATTTTCTTCTCTTTTCCTTTGGAACATGTGCATATGAAATTCAACCAAAAACTTTCATATGTGAAACACTTGGTTTATGTCCTGACCATGCTTCTTCAGGGGTCAAATTCAACATTGCCTTTGTAGGAAATCTATTAAGAATGTATATTGATGTGTGTAGTGCTTCATCCCAAAATTCATTACCAAGTGACTTAGACTTTAACATGCTCCAAGCCATATCAACTATGGTTCTGTTTTTCCTCTCCGCCACTCCATTCTATTGAGGAGAGTTGATGCAGGAGAATCACTCCAAGCTAGCTACATGCCAGCCAGCCAGCACATCAAGCGTGCATTCAATGGAGGAGAGAGGCGTAGCCTTCTCATTTTTTTCAAAATTTGAAGTTGTATTAAATGTTGTAAGGCTGGTAGAGCCAAAATCCATGCATGTGAGCAGGCTTTAGATAAAGGTTTCCTTAAATGGTTGTTAGGCTGAGATCTAGATTTGATTCGGACTATACAACCATTCAATGTAATTGAATGTAAATTAATGAGAGTTGGTGAGATGGAGGGAAGATCTCGAGGAGCCCCCTTTTGTAAAACGATCCTTTGTATCTATAGGATTAGTCAGTAGAGAAGGTAGAGTAGAAGCAGAGAAATTAGGAGGGAGAGGGAAATAGAGGAATCTGAGACTCTGTTGTAGTCTGAGCTTACCCATATTGTAAATGGACCTTATGAGATTAATATAAAAGCAGTTTTTCCTACATTCATTTTTGTGTAGGGTTATGAGTTTATGGATGAATGCTTTCGTGTGTGTATTCATTCTATGTTGTGGATGTGTGTTAGTTTGCATTTGTAGGTTATAGACATAAGTTGTTGTCTGTTGGGTTCTTTGATTCCAGGTCTGGTTCTTTGTGGCTTCATGCAAGAGGTTGCATGATAGAACACTGCGGGTTCTGTAAGCCAGTTCATAGAGTGCACTTCTGAATTCTACGAAATTTGGACAGAGTTGTGCCAGGAGGGTGAACCAAAGGAAGTATTAGACCCAGGGAGAAGCCTCAAGGTTGTTGAACACATTAGAGGTAAGACTTTGTAGAGGAAGGCACGGAGAAAACATAATCATTGAGGGTTTTGTGGAAGCTCTGCTAGGAAGGCATTGAGCAAATGCATAAGATGTATTGAGGAGAAATCTATTTCGAGTTTGGCAAGAAGACAGAGTCACTGAGGATTCTGGAGAACTCTGCAATGAGGGCATTGAGTTGGTACAAGTGTGCATAGAAGGAAATCTTTTGAGTTCTGAAATAAGAGAAGTGTCACAGAAAGACATTCACAGGGTTATTGAACACCCTGTAGGCTCAACAAAGCGTGCTTGAGAAGGAAGTTGCAAAAGAGGGAACTTCCATCCCTTCAAGGAGAGAAAGGAACAGAGAAACTTTGAGGTCATAGCCACAGATAATTTTAGAGAAGATAGCACAATTGCGTGCAAGGACCCTGCAAGGAATCACAGAGGCCAAGAAAACCCTTTGGAGGGTTAGGAGTTTGAGAATCTCAGGAGAAGGAATGCCTCTTAGAATACAGGTGGGATCCAAGGTTACAGGCTTCACAACAGAGACAAAGGCCGGGGCCTTTTGGAGCAATAAATATTCCAAGGGAAAGGAAGAAGGGCATGCTCAATGTAGAGAACAACTGCCATTAGATTAGCTGGAGAGGCGAGATCTGGGTCGTTGAAGTCTACATCTAGAAGCATGTGGGAAAGCACACAAGGAAGAGTAAGAGATATGGGTCATCATATCTAGTGCAAAGAACCAATAGTCATCAGATCCAGAGGAAGGCACACGGAGTTTAACCTCTGGGAGGTCGGGTAGGAGAGCAACTGAAACAAATGGTGGAGACACTTCGTGGAGAAGTGTGAAATCCTGTGGGCCATTGGATCTCGTAGAGAAGTGAGGGGATTAAAGTCGAGTATCTTTCAATACTCTAAAGCTCAGAAAGGATAGCGACCATGAGATCCGGATCAACAATAGCCATTGATCTCATACAAGAAATTGCAAATTCGGGGTTCATGATTTTAGAGGGCAGACCAAATTCTTGGTTTCTCCAAGTCCCGAGTCGTGAGGAGAAGGGAAGGAGATCCATACTGTTGGATCCAAGCCATGAGAGAACCATTGGATCAGAACCTCTGCGTGGTATCGCATAACGAGGGTTCAAAGGTTGAAAGAATTCCTTTTCGACTACAGAAGTCGCAAAGTGCTGAGCTCCGAGGGCTCGTGTGAACACATGGCACATCTGTTAGGTGGGGACTACGTGATTGACAAGTAGCGCAAACATACAATGCACAGAAAAGGCGGAAGTAGGTGACAGGTGGCGTACACGCATCACCTTGGAAGGAGTCAACCCATCGCTGACTTATGGTGCTTCGGGG
>SNQJ01S0014041.1:0-13428 GCA_010110895.2 Picea sitchensis
TAGATTAAACCATATCAAAATAAATGTAATCGAAACAGAGTAAGGAATGCTCTGTTTTTAGTCACCATAAAACATGGTCAAACTTTGACAAGCCTATTTTGTATCAAACAAAATCAAGCATTGATTCGAGTCACATGAGATACAATGTAATCGTAATCACCAACCATAATCGACCAGAATAGTAATCAAATACAACCAGAGTCGAAGTCATAATTATAATCGATATCAATTGAAGAGATCTGTTACAACTGTAGCAATACACATAGATTTCATGTCGTTTCATCCATCAGTAAAGATAGGCGAGGTGTAGATTATGCATACGATTTTGTTGTAATCAAATATGAGAAAGGCTGTCACGATATATTCAGAACGAAATATGCGTAGTAGTAATGACCAAAAATCACCATTGATTTCAATTGTTGGGTGTAACAACAGTATCGATAACCATAAGCTGGACAACAATCAAACAAAATCGGGACTGAGCCAATTATAGAACAATTCATCATCCTGTGCATAATCATTTGTAACTGAATATCGATAGTTATTCCAATTCAAAAGATAACAGGGTCGGTTTAATCAACGGGCCACATTAAATTGATTGGTTGGACTTCACATAACTGTTATGATTTCTATCAATTCATGCTATAAAACAAAACTCTTTTTTAAACAAAATCCACATCGTATTCGGGTTGGTCAAAATCATACTCAGATAAAATTGTAACAAAACAACCGTCATTTATGTGCATCATAACCAATTCGAATCAAAAAGATAGATCGTGTTTCAAAATTTGAATTGAAAAACGACTTTCCTATAATAGATGGAACAGAGCATTCAATCGTAACTAATTTTAAACAATCGAATCCAGAATATGATTACTAGAATCAAAACCAAATCCAACTAAAACGATAAACGATAACAAAATTCGATTTAACAAATCAAATCATATACAGTAGTGCACGTTTATGTAACAGAGCAGGTCAATAATGTACACAGAGTTTATGAATGCGCCATATAAATGAGTGAAAGTTATACCAGTGCGGTTGCTGAGGCTATGTCAATTTCGAATTGACAATTGATGTAGCCGACTCGACATTTTTGAACATAATTGAGCCAGCAGTTCGTTGCTTCTTGTCCGAGGGTTGCATCTTCGCATTATGACCAGCGAGATTTGCCACTTAGTCTTCCAAAGCATGGATTCTGGATTGCAACATCAGCACATCTGAGTAGTACCTCTCCAACCATAAACCACATTGATCGCAAGGTGGAACAGCTGATTGAGTAGATGGGGGTTTTGATGAGTCACCGAGGGTTCCACGAGGTAGTTCAATGCCAGGAAAATTAGGATCATCCCGCAGACAAGGTGGTAAATTCTTGACAAAGTCATAAGGGGGTTTGTCACATAAGCCTTCTGAGTAAGGATACTCGTTTGCGAGAAAACGTTCAATCTCCGAATCGGAATCTTCGCTAACCACGATAGGCTTAGAGTTGGCAGGGGTTTTAGGTTTATTTCTCTCCATGCGAGAGATTAACCGAGCATTTTTCTTGCCTTTAGAATTAACATTAGCTTTAGCTTTAGGACGATTGATTGTAGGCTTAGCAATTTCGACCTGTTTGGTTACAGACATGGGCAAGTTCGTAGGTGGGTCGGGTAGAGGTTTGGGTAGCAAAACGTTGTAAGGCACAGGGGTAGGCTTGCTCTCGGTCACCATAAGCTTATCAACCTGTGGTGGGTTGGATCCTTCAAAGCCATTACGACTAAGAAAATCACCCCAACTATCACGACGTAACCCCAACTCATAAACCATAATCATTTTAATTAACCCCAAATGGAAGAGGCCGGTATCGGCCTGGCTGCATTTGTATCTCTTCGCCATCTTAAACAGACTTCTATGAAGGTAGTGAGGTACATTGAGTTCAAAACCCATAAAATCCATCAATAGACAAAGGTGAAACAAGAAAATGAACCCGTACCTGCCCTCGCAAGTGACGAATTGCTTGATTATCATGAACAGGTTGTGCCAGCGTTGTTTTAACATTTTTGCAGGCCATCCTTTGTCACAGGGCTTCACCGTTCGAGATTGGAAAAGTAATGTCCACGAGACATCTTCCAATTTACAATTTTTAGACCACTTCTGTCCTGTAGCAGGTAGGTTGATTTTCGAGCTGAGAAATTGCTCATTAATCTCCAGTTGCACATCTCCAATTTTGGCTCGGCAGCCATCGAATGATAACACAAATTGCCAAGCCACGATAGGGTTATAACCATCGAATTTCCTTATGAACGGGAGCCACCCGAATTTCTCTAAGTCGCTACAAGCGCCATCAAACATCAGCAGTGCTTGGCACCCGTTGAGCTCGACCCTTACGATAGGAGCCATGGCTTCTGTGCATGGTAGGGTTTGGTTTGAACAATACAAAATGCAGGAGGAAAACAACAGGGCTTAACAGCTGCAAGCGCTCAAAGGGGAATGAATCAATGTAATGCGTGCGAAGGTGGTGGGATTATCACCGCCATGCAGTGTATTAATTACTGGGTACAACGTTGTTCCATCAGTAATCAACACATTAATCGGCCAACCCAAATCGGTGTAAAACCATATCAACGTGCCATCCATCAAATGTAGAACCAACACCATATGTTATATTCATGCACCAAGTGTATAGTTCAATCCAACATGAAATCCAACATTAACCAACGATCCATCGTATCAATCAAACATTTTAAACCAATGTTAATCCAATCATGCCAATGTACAGTTTGAAACTATGATCGTTCAATGTAAAATCAAACTCACAAAACAATGCACCAAGCATCGATTCAAACTATAAAATTGAAATCCAAAAGATTAATCAATGCGCCTTTGTGAAACTCAAACCATTGTCATTTCATATCAAATCAAACTTAGAATATTACCAATGCATTTGTTGCGCATTCAAATGTTTATATTTCAAAGTTTTTAGAACATTGCAACAAAAAATCTCATATAATCAATAAGTCAAGAGCTCATAGCAATAAGGATCAAAGCATATAAGACCAAAATCAATCATGACCTTTATAGAATCAAATGTAACCAGTAAATCTTCACACTCAATGGCTTATTAATCAAATAGATCCAAATGTGCAATCAAGGTAAGATTAGGCCAAAGGACATAAGTTTGAAAGAATCTTTTGCAGTTATGTGATAAACCAATGGTCAAGTGCCTTTCAGAAAAATCAATAAAAGACGACGACAGTCCAAACAACGAAAGAGGTGTTTTCACACTTTCAGTTGTGAAAACTGAATTGAAACCAAATTGCAATTGTCGCAAAAATGAAACAAATGTCTAGTTGCACAATGCGACGATGATTTGTCGTTTAGAAGACAAGCGGTGTAGGCAGCTTTTTTTTAGAGCAATTAAAAAAATGAATCGGTTGCCAACAGATCAGTATGCTAAGGAAGATTCCTTGAGAAAAAAGGGGAAGACCAGCAATCCAATGTTGGGGATGCAAATAAGATCACTTGTACAAGGATTTTTCACACAGAAAAGACAGAGTGAATACTATGCACAACATCCAAGAGGCTACAACAGTCGAAGATATGTGAAGAATCTATGCAGATTTAAATGATCGACAAACAGAGTACCAGTCCAACATGATCGAGGTGGAAGGTAAGATCATAAATCATCCCATTGATATTTTGATTTATTTATAAGAAAGGCATTGCTACATTGATCCTAAGATAGTGGATAGATTACATTTGGTGAAAAGTAAACTTGGAAAAGAAAGTTTGGTTCAGTTAGCCTTTGGAACCAAAAGAAGAATCCATGATATGGTCAGAAGTTGTTCCATAAGTCTTAATGGAGTGAATACTAGTATTAATCTAAATATCATACCATTGGGGTCTTATGATATTTTGATTGAAATGGATTGGTTGGAAAAGCAGCATGTTGTCCTAGATTGTCATAACAATACATTTACATGTCTTCATGGAAATGGAAAACCGAGCACTTTGAAAGGAGTTCCAAGACCCATCTCTATAAGGGAGATTCAACCTTACAGCTAAAAAGATGTTTTAGGAAAGGATGTCAATTGTATGCAGCTCATGTGGAAGATCTAGATAATACAAAGGAGCCAAGCCTTGAATATTTCTCAGTAGTACAGGAAATTGAAGATGTATTCCAAGAAATACGCGGATTGCCACCAAGAAGGGAGATAGATTTCTCAATTGATTTAGTGCCAGGAATTTCCCCGGTGTCAAAAATAGCTTATAGAATGAGCACACAAGAGTTAAAATAATTACAAATGAAGTTGGAGGAATTGTTGAAGAAAGGGTACATACGTCCAAGTGTTTCACCTTGGGGAGGGCCAGTACATTTTTTCAAAAAGAAGGATGGAACCTTGAGGCTGTGTATTGACTTCCGACAGCTGAATAAGTACACTATAAAGAACAAGTATCCTTTACCCTGAAATGATGACCTCTTTGATCAGCTAAGAGGAGAAAAGATATTTTCAAAAATTGACCTAAGGGAAGGATACCATCAGGTAAGAATCAAGGAACAAGACATTCATAAGACAACCTTTAGGACCAAGTATGAGCATTATGAATTTGTAGTGGTGCCATTTGGATTGACCAATGCAACAACTGTCTTCATGTGCTTAATGAATGGCATATTCATAAATTATTTGGATAAGTTTTTCATAGTGTTCATGGATGACATACTTATCTATTCTAAGTCTGAAGAGGAGCATGGACATCACTTAAGACTGATATTGCAAGTACTGAGAGAACATCCGTTGTATGCCAAGTTGAGTAAGTGTTATTTTTATCAAAAGAAGATCCATTACTTGGGACACATTATTTCAGAGAAGGGCATAGCAGTATATACAGAGAAGATCGAAGCCATTACAGGATGGCCAACACCCAGAAATGTGTCAGACATAAGATCTTTTATGGGATTAGTTGGCTACTACAGAAGGTTCATATTAGGGTTCTCTAAGATTTCTCATCCCATCACTTCTTTTCAAAAGAAGGGAACTAAATTTGATTGGACACTCAAGTTTGAAAAGAATTTTAATTTGTTGAAGGAATTACTTACTAGTGCACCCGTGTTAAAGATTGTTGACCCAAATGAAATTTTTGTCGTATGTATAGACACATGTAAGGAAGGAATTGGGGGATTCCTCACACAAAATGGACATGTCATTGGATATGAGTCCAGAAATCTTAAGGAACATGAGAGGAACTATGTCACCCATGACTTGGAACTTGCTACCATTGTTCACGCCTTGAGGATGTGGAGGCATTACCTCATGGGGAAGAAATTTGAATTAAGAACAGACCACATTGGCCTAAAGTATCTTTTTGAACAACCAACCTTGAATGCCAAGCAACCAAGATGGCTGGAATTTTTAAGTGAATATGACTTCAATATCATGCAGATCAAGGGAAAGGAGAATAAAGTTTCTGATGCACTTAGTAGGAGAGTGCATCTCATGCATGCTACTACTATCAGTATGCATTAGTCAGACTTGAAGAGCATAATTTTAGATGGTCTTGTTACAGACCAGCATTACCTATAGGTAAAGGAAACCTTACAGCAGGGAGATGTACAATATAAAATAAAGTAGTATGAGATAAAGGAAGACATATTACTCATGTATAAAAATAGAATCTATGTTCCTAGTTATGGAGAAATGAGGAATTTGGTACTGAAGGAAATGCATGATGTTCCTTATGTTAGACATCATGGCTACCAGAAAACAATTACAACAATAAGAATCCAGTTCTCTTGGTAGGGAATGAAGAAGGATGTTGTTGATTACATCTCTCAATGTATGGAATGTCAAAAGGTGAAGGCTGAGCATAGGCACCCAGCGGGTTTGCTGCAGCCATTTCCAATCCCAGAGAATAAATGGGAATAATCACCATGTATTTCATCACAGGATCACCTAGAATGAATAAGAAACATGATTTATTCATGGTGGTGGTTGAAAAATTAACAAAGGCCGTTCATTTTGTGCCTGTGAAGACAACGCATACAGTGGCTAATATTGCAGAAATTTTCATGAAGGAAATTGCTAGGTTGCATGGGATACCTAGGAAAATTATCTTAGATAGAGATATGAAGTTTACCTCCAGTTTCTGGAGGGGATTTTTTAAAATATTTGGTACAAATATAAACTTTAGCACCGCATATCATCCCCAGATAGATTGGAAAACAGAGAGAGTCAATTGAATAATTGAAGACATACTGAGAATGTATGTGATGGATAAGCCATCTAAGTGGGAGGATTACTTACACTTGGTTGATTTTGCATATAATAATGGGTATCAAGATTCATTGAGAATGAGCCCATTTGAAGCCTTGTATGGTAGGAAATTCAATACTCCAGTAAGTTGGGACAACCCAGTAGATAGACTGGTACTTGGGTCGGAGTTGCTCAAGGACATGGAAGACCAGGTGGTCAAGATCAAGCAAAATTTAAGGGCAGCTCAGGATAGACAAAAAGTTTATGCAGACAAGAACAAGGCAGCTAGAGAATTTAAAGTAGGGCATCATGTACTTTTGAAAGTGAAGCCCAAGAAAATATCTTTGAAATTGGGTAGTTGTACAAAGCTGGCAGCTAGATTTTGTGGTCCATTTGAAATATTGGACATAATAGGGCCAGTTGCATACATGCTTGCATTGCCTTCTTCCATGAATGTGCATAATGTATTTCATGTCTCTTTACTAAAGAAATATGTACATGATCGTAACCATGTTATTTATTGGCATCTGATTAAGGTAGAGACAGAGGGAGATTTTTAGGTTCAGCCAGTGCGGGTATTGGACAGAAAAGTCAAAATGCTCTGGAATCAAGTTATAGAGCTGGTAAAAGCTCATTCAACCTGCTACGGTCCTGAAGATGATACCTAGGAGCATGAATATGCCATGCAGGCAGAGTACCCACAAATTTTTGAATAAATTTGAGATTTTGATCTCTACTTTGTATATGCACTGAGGACAGTGACAAAATAAGGGGGAGGGGATGTAACACCCCAGGTTTTGAACCCCCATTTTAAATAATGTATTGTTACAATGTTGAGAGGCCAGAGTGCCCAAACAATTATTAATAGGCCAGTGTGCCCAAGAAATGTAATGATTTGATCATTATTAATAATAAAAACATCGATGGTTGCTAGACGGACAAGGACTAGAGTTATAGGGGGCTATGATTCCACAAGAGAGGGGGATTGAGGGGATAAGTGTTTATTCCTATTCTAATTACCCTTTTGTCTAAGGGAGGGGATCGGTTAAGTGAGCTTCTTGGGGAAGGACAATAGGTTCTTGATTTCCCCATGAAGTTACTTAAACCTATCTCTAGTCTGATGGGGGGGTTCAAATAATGGATTTTTCGTTGATTTCCTATACGTTCATTCATTTTCCCTCACGCACTTTCATGCACCCACTCACCCCTTCATTAATTCATCCTCATTCACGTCTTGGATTGGGAAAGGGAACTGAGCTTCTAAAGAATTATCCACGGGATATTTGGTTGTAATGGTCGTTGGTGCAATCCAGCCATGACTTGGGGCATGCATGTCTGAGATGAGTTGGCCTGTGCCTTGGTTTTTTCACAATTGCGAGTCATGAGAGTTACAACATTGAGATTCTGGACCAGCTGTGATGGAGGCCCTTGGAAATAAAGGAGAAGGATTGTCCGAGGGACTGTGTGGAATAAAAGGGTGCAGGTTCATTCTCTTGGGGCGGTACAGGCTAGGTAGAAGAGAATTTGGTACTTGGATTTTTGTGGGTGTTGGGAAAGCTATGAGAGATTGAGAGATAATTGGTCTGGGAACCCAAGTACACTCTAGAACTGTCCTTGTGGATTCATAGACCTGGCTTGGGGGTGACACTACTGTTGAGATTTGAAGCATTGGTGTCTACGATTGGGTGGAACATCCTTGGTCTACATCCAGTTGGTGTCATCTTTCATAAATATAAGTGCTCTCTGTTATGGTATCATTTACATTTATATGAATGCATTTTCGTTGTGTATTTTAATTATCATTTAACTAAATTTTAGATTATGCATGTTTGTTGGATATTTCTATGCATGTCACTAAATCTTGTATCTTATGTGTTCTTATTAATTAAAGAATGTATCGGTAAGAGAAAGAAGTTAGTTACAACCACAATTTCACACAATGGACCCTTGCATTGATCTCAGATTATTACTTTTCATGTTAGGAACTCTTGTCAGCGTGTGTTGGAATTCATCCAACTAGTTACCCTAAGGGTTCCCTGTCCACATTCATTGTTACAACAAAACTATATTTTTTTCTCTAAATCTATCACAGCCTCAAATAATCACTCATGAAACTCAAATTTTCACATTAATTCCTTTAATCATTTATTTCTTTACCAATAATCAAGGTACCAACATTTATTGTCACCTAATTTATCTCTTTACCATATTAAAACTTTGTAAAGTATTGGAAGATACTTCTTCCACAAAGCAAATCCCTATATATGCCCAATCTTTATCCTCCACATTTTGTTTCTGAATCTGAACCTATTTGGGGTATCAATGACATACAAAAGCAATCCCAAAACACATGCATATTATCAAAAAAATAAAACCTTTCAGAAGGGATCCTTACCCAATCCCTTTCAATTATTATTCCATATAGACATAAAAACTTTTATACCTATGTTGTGATCAATTTAGTTTTTTTTTTGTTGATATTTCTTCATCAATGGTGCTTCATAGGAACTCTCAAAGTTCCTGTATATTTCTTTCAACAACAACTCTTTGTAATTATCCTCTACTTGAGGTTGTCCATTAGTGGCAAATCTCTTTTTGAACAACCCCAATCTTTCCTATACATGAAATATATCACCGCATTCATAATAACATTAGATGTCATGTTAAATAAAAATACATGTACCACAACAAATGAATTAGAAAACATTCTTCGATATGTCCTAGTATATATGTATGCACTTGTCACACTATCCTCAGTGTTTTTGTGAGTGCAAACACAATCAAGTTTTTCAACTGTGTTTATCATCATGCAGCTATCAACACTCTCATTTCAAATAATTTACATGCATGAGCATATCAGTTTCTCTCCCCAAAGAATCTCAGTAGGTAACAAGAAAGAATTAAGGGACTCTTCCCTATTTCTAATTCCTTTACACACCTAGATATTTTCAGCTCTTCAAAACTATTTCCAAGGATTCACTGCTTTCACACAATATAGCTTAACCAAGAACATTCATTTAAACATATTTATTAGTTTATTTTGTCTTTCATTTACCAGTGGTATTTACTTTTACATCTTCTCTCTTAAAGCATACAACTCCATCTCATTATTCAAAATTTGATAGTGAGAAAACTATTAATCATTTTCTCCTTCCTTTCTTCTATAATTTATTCCTCCTGGGATCTGCCTTCTCTATCCTTGATAAATCTTAGTTAATTTTATCTTGAAATTTCTTGGATAATAAAAAACATCCTTAATACAACAAGATTTAGTTCACAATTTTAATTATGTCAGTAGTGCATTCTGCACATTTACCAAAAATCAACATTCACTTGCATGTCTCACAGGCATGTGTTATGTTTTAAAATGTAATACATGATTCTTATGTAAATAGGATTTCCCGACCCGTTGTCTAATTATCAATAGTTAGTAAGAATATGACTTTGTTCTCCATACATATTCCTTGCACAGTTAATCAACTGGGGATTTTTCCCCGTGCAAATTTCGTTGCACATCCATCTCTTATCTGAAATTATATCGACATTGTGTTGACCTCAGCTTTGTCATTTATGATTCTTTCCAAATATTCCATAAGGAATATAAACTTAAATTATTATTATGCATTTCAAATACATACTCAAACATTATATTTAGGTTATCAACTAGTTCTCAAACTGTTCTTTAAGTACTCAGTCACACGCATCAGCATGTTGTGTGTCAATCATAGGTATACTTACAATTATTTTTTTCTTTTTTTGTATCTTCACTTTAAAATCATTTTAGTTATGATTTTTCACTACTATTCTCATATCAATCCTCAAAGGCATAAGCATGTTGTCTTTTATCATACCAATAAATAATCCCTGCTCCTTTATTCTTTCATCATTTTATACTAGCTCTTTCTAAGGAGATGGAACACATCCTCCCAAAGCTACTACTCAAAATAGAACAGTCATGATTCTTTATAATATATTTATCCATTCATCCATAGTATTTATTCAATATAGGCAAGCACATTCCTTTCCTCACATCCTTCTTTCTCAAGTAGTCTTATGATACTTTTAAGCAGGTATACATATATATACATATATGTATGTGCATAATTTGCACCTTTTAACCTCATTCATTCACATGCATCTAGCATTGTACAATTTTGATGAGACCTTACAGTCATTAACACAACTAATTATCACCAATTAACTCACCATTATACTGTCCTCTTTACAATATAACAACCAACCAATAAGGTCACTCTTTCTCATTGTTGTACTAGCATCTCATCTCAGCTCCTTATGAGGAATGACATCCTTCCTCAAGCTATTATTTGAAACAAAATTATGCAGACCCTCCCTTATGGGGTCAACCATGCATCCATGGAAATTTCCAATACAGGCAAGTATACCTCCCTTGCCCTACTTCCCACTTACTCAAGAAGTCATACCATGTTGGTCAATATATATCTATCTATTCTTTATATGTACTTTGTTCCTTACTCGTACACCTATACATTTTTATTCACTTGGTATTAATACCAACCTTTAGTGAGGGCTTACAGTCATTTTCATGACCAATCTCATGGTCATGCTCATAATTATACTCATACAACCCTCACATATGCCAACATGTAGCAAGAAATTACTCTTGTTTATGGTCACAACAAATTTCCAATTCAAGGACACCAACTGGGAAACTTCGTCGTTACTTAAGGTAATAAAACTTCCAACCTTAAATCTATTCATGTCTCAATTCACCTTTTGGGTTAACAGGTATTTATCAAGGAATTTATTTCCTAGATTCCTTCTTATTGTTACATGGACATACCCAACCATAACTATAGTTGTCATCCACCTCTAGATACCAATATGACCCCTTGGTTACCTCATAACACTCCAACACTTCCTTTATCATACTTTATATCAGTCTTTCCTTCAACATTACAACCTTATCTTCATATGGAAATCAAAATCGTTTAATATCATCTATATTTTATTTAAACTACTATAATCAAATCATTACTAATCACAAGATATATGACATCACCATAATTTATTTCCAAAATAATAGACTATAATAATTCTATATGCATACCCAATTCTTTTCCATATGCTTTCCATCATATCCTCATCTTGCATTTTCATGAAGGAACCAACACTCAGTCAGTGGGCATATGAATTTACTTTAGTACAATCATTAGTTCATAAACTGGTTGAGATATCCATGTCACTTTACCTTCTTTATGAGTGTTAGGAATAGTCCAAATGACTCATTTTTCCTCTTCTTAACTAGATTATTCCAATAGTATTTTTCATTCATTATAAGGCAAGTAAACTGACCTTACAAATTTTCCCATCAGTTCTTTGAACTTGAGGAATTATACATACAACGTTTAGTTCTTTATTAAAGGAGAAATTTATTATTGCCCAAGGTTCTATCACTCCTTACTCAAATTCCTTTAACCACAAGGAATTTTCCATGAGGGTCTTAGCCCTTAATAAAAAATTATTATAATTATTAGGGCTCTTTCAACACATAATTACAGGTAGCATTACAACCACTATTCCATTCATTTTCTACATTCATGTAGTTCCTTTTCAACGAGTGTGAAAGGAAGCAAGATCACTAAACAATATTTTCATGTTTAGAGAGTCTAAAAAGAGCTTAAAGAAAACTCCAAGGGTTTCCTTTTTCATGTAACCTTCACGAGTCCGAAAAGAGATAAAAGTCTACTCGGTTACATTCTCAGGTTTTTTCGAGTGTGAGAAACACCAAAGGCCGTGCTCATCAGTGTTACAAGGTTTTAATGAAAAATATATTACTTTGAGACCTACAAGTAAAGACAAATATGCATCCAAGTTATTAGTGACTCTCCAAAAAGATTTAAAAAAACCCAAAAGAAACATTATATTAGAAAAAATGAACCCTATAATAGTGAAATAGGGTTAGAAATCTTATTTACCATTTCATTTTCACCAATTTATTCTAGCATTGGTATTTTCAACCTTAGAGAGCGATTTTCAATTTGTTGGCACCGAAGTTGTGGTTGACCGTTTTCACATCTTTATGGACTAGGTAAGTCACTTACCCATTCTAGTCATTTCTCATGGTTTAGAATTGCATTTTAGGTAGTTTGTAGGTTGTCCTGGGCTCCCTAGGAAGCCCTAGGTGCTGAACTAGATCAACGCTACCTTAGAGCGGTGAGGGGAGCGTCAATCATGTTTTCGGTGCCCTGGTGCGTGTGTCAGGGGAGCACTAGCACCCTGTGGATAAACTTAGGGAAGCATCGATGTAGAACTGGAAAAAAAAAATGTTTCTTTTTATGCTAAAAATACCCAATTTATTTCTATGAGATAATGATTAAAGGCTTTTAAATGTATTTTTTTACAGTATACACATATTAAAACCATGATCGAATGGAAAGATTGTGAGCATGAGCTCGATGATATAGACGCATTGCAAAACCCTCAAACAAGGGCCGCTTTGAGGAATTGTGGCCTCCTCAAGTATTTCAAATTACAAAAGATGAAAAAAAAAGTTTTATTACTTGAGTATCTGATTGGACTGTGGGATGACGCCAAACAGGCATTCCATATTGGACCACAATTGCTCAAATTTGAGCTCAATGATGTGTACTTTTTGACCGAATTCTCGAGAAGAGGGGCTCCTATCCTTTTTTTTGGGCAACAGGAAACTCCTTAGCCTGTCGAAGTGTATGTGGATGACCATTATATTTCAGGGTCACGATTAGTCGGGGGAAGAATCATGATGAAGGATGTCATAGATTTGACACTACAATCTATTTTATTTTCCATAACCAACCTGGCAGGTAGCATGAGTCCACACTTGGATTGAAAATCTAAAATGTCTTATTCTCTACAATGTGTGGAGCTAAGATTATTCAACTAGAGTGTAGGATTCCTTCAGAACGTGAAGGATCAAATCATGAAGTATAGGATTGGGAAACAAATTTTTTTTGTCTATGGTTCCTTCTTGGTTTCATTCTTTCTAGAACGAATACCTCAGATGCAACCACATATTGCATTTGTTAAGAACCAAACATCAATATAGCATATAAAAACCTCTGGAAAAGTACTCAACGCCTTGAAAAAGAGATAATTTCAGATAATAATCCTCTTCGAGGGGGCAACCTCCTTTTACCCCACTTAAATGTTCAAGTACAAGATGATTCAAAAGGAAAAT
>SNQJ01S0014041.1:19011-61359 GCA_010110895.2 Picea sitchensis
GGAGGTATAATTACAAATAATGGCCTAAAGCCGACATAATTAAAATAACATTACTAATCTAAATTACAACTAATGGCCTAAAGCCGACATAAATAAAATAGCATTACTAATCTAATATTCCCCAAATAAGGGGTAATGAGCCAATATTAGGGCTTAACAGCATTGATGGCATGACTGACGACTGAAACACGTTTGGAAAGATGGACAAGTTTTTCCCCGAGATTGGGAATCGACTCAAAGTTTGTTGGCAGCCAACAATTCTATCAAATTTTATCATAATAAACAATCATCATCAAGGGATACAAATTTTTTGTAGCTACCTCCTCCTTATAATTTTAAACCTTTATGTCTTCTAGTTTTGAGGAGATTCATTGGCCTACCTAAGTATAAGAGTGTTTCATTCTTTCTCTCATTTTTTTTGTTTAATTTCATGTTTGTAAGCATGAATGATAGCTCCCCAAGTTCGTAGGTATCAGGCCTCCTCCGATTTTACAGACCTCTCTCTATTACTTGTGCATTGGAAAATGAAACCTCCCTCTAATTGCCTTTATTGTGTCTGTCTGATAACACCCATGGCTCCCGTAGTCAGAATTGAACCTAATGGCTCTCAAGACCTTCTCTCCCAAGACAATTCCATAAGTGATTTACAAGCACATGGTTAGGACATTTTCATCTGAAAGTTTGAGTGTTATAACCTGGAAATTGCATAGGTTTTTTCTCAATTGTTTAACGGCTCTAAATCCAAAATTGGGGATCTACAACTCGAAGTAATCGAGGATTCTATAGCATGAGCTACATGACTTTCATAGGAGGGAAAAAATGGTTTAAAAACACCAAGATAGAAGGTGTTCCTTGGAGTCTATTCATGGTATCTAGGAAATGGACATGCTTCCCTAAAGGTACACCTGTTACTCTCTTAAAACCCCTATGGCATGGCCTGCTTCTAATTCTTAAACAATTCATAACTTTTGAGGGTAGGTATGGCTTAGTGTTTTTGTATCACATCTGCCTGTTGATGATTTTTCTAGGGTTCAAGATAAATATGTCATTCTATCCGTTGATGAGCCTACATAAAATGTCTAAGAATTATCAAAAATAGAGTTTAAACCCTATGTCTATCCTTTTCCACCATGGTCTTATTCATATTCTGTTGTTGTCACATTTATCTCAAACCGGGGATACCTGGAAAGATTTCCTCTCTAGGAATAACTTCACCCTACCCGAGAACAAATTTGAACTGCCTCTTCATTTAAATATGAAACCTAGTCCCTATAACCCTACCACCAAAATTCAAGGTGTTGATCCACATGGAGACCATGCGACCATTGAACCAAACTCCGTTTTCATGCAAAACCCTTTGGGAAAAAAACCACAATATAATTTTCTTCCCAGAAAATAATTGGAGGTAATATATGTATTAAAGGAGAGGGTTTCTCCTAGTCCTACTGTTGAGCTGAATTAGGGTTTTATTAACAAAACAACTGTTAATAAAAATTGCAAAGAGAAGAAACAGGGTAACTTATATTTGAGTTTTGTAAACAAGAGACCAGGCATGTTAATATCTAGGAGTCTGAGAAATCGATAGCAAGATCATCTAAGCTCGATCTCGGTGATTGAGGTCGATGATCACTTGACCTATGATGAGGTTAATAAACTCCTTTCCTGAGAAGATGTGGATAACCAGTGTCTCGAAAATGAAACTGGTAGTGAAGCTATATAATGCGATTTTGTTTCTGAACTACCTATGTTCTTAAAAAATCAAGAAGGCTTTGTTGGCATAAGCCATGATTTTAAGCAAGCTATAGAAAATACCAAAGCACCCATTGTAGAGTACACTCAACCTCTTCCTACTATAGCACCTGTACACTGCGAGAATTGTCTTGACTAGGTAGAACAATACTACAGAGACATGCCATATTTACAGGCACAGTTAAAACATTTGGCAGCTCGAAATTGCTTTCTTGAAAGGGAAAATAAAGAGTTGAAGGCATGCATACATCGGACAAGTAAAAGGCCCAAACGAGTCGGTAGTGTGATTATCAAGAACGCAACAAATTTCAATGATATCATTAACTCAGAATTATCAGACCCTTCATTGTCTAATCTCTAAAGCGGTAAAAATGGTTTTGATTTTTTTTTATTTGATTCTCTTGTAAAAGTCAAATAGATAGATTTGTTTTGATTTTCTTTGTTAATATAAGACTAGCTACAGAATCGCACAATTTTGTATCTAGTCTATTTCTAAATGTTTTTTTTTTGTATTGGGGGAATCGGCAATGGGCAGTTCTCGTACTCGCGTGACATGGGGTCGATACCCGTCGGCTACCACTATAACCCCAGGTGCAACCACCCAACTCACAAGAATGGTGCACGAGTAGATCCGAGTGAGAATCGAACATGATACCTCTTTACAAATTTCCTTCCATTTACACGGCACTTGCCAATCTGTCTACACCCGTGCGGGCATCTATTTCTAAATGTTAGTTTGTATTGTTTTCTAAAATTCAATTTTGTTTTGTCATTTTTAGGAAAATAACAGTTATGATGATATTCACAAGGAGAAGTAATCATGGATCATACACGTCATAGTTTAGTAGTTTCTCTTTTTGTTGATAAAACTATGTCATTATGTAATTAATTTTGATAAACAAACTCCTACAGGAGTGTTTCTTTGTTGTACTATTTTTGTAAAGAAATATATTTTTCTGGGATTACTGTCTATCTTGCATGATAAGAGGTTGTTAATCCAAGACAAGTTTAAATAGTGGTTGTTGTTTAGTAGTAAGGAACTTTTGTCGGAATACAGTATGGACATGTGATTTTGGAAATGGATATGGGAAAGAAATTCATCGTTGGCTTTAGACCTATGTGATGCCTATTCCATTGTGTTCTTCTATTACCTCTGTATTATGAGATATTATTATGGTTTATTTAGCTTTAGCCTTGTCATCATATGGTGTTTCATATTGTTAAATATTTAGATGTTGTCCATAATTTGTCATTCCATTTTGTATGTGTGATCAATTTATCATTTTATTATTATTTAATTTATTCCTAATGTTATATGATGGATAATATCAGTACTTAGAATTGAGTTTTCTCTCATTCTTAAATATTGATCATCTTAAGATCACAATATTTTAATTAGTTGTCTTTCTATTGTTATTAATTTACTCCAAATATCAGACACTTCTTTGAATTTATTCAGGAAGTACTAGTATTGTTCTGTTATAGGTTTACCTTAAAAGCAGGACAGGTTGGAGCTCAAACAACATAGAAATATAAGCTTAGTTTCGTTGATCAGCTATAGGTTAGTCTATGTGTTATTTAATTAAATTATTCATTAATGAAACAATGATTGCATCAATTAGTTCTGATTGTTTATGTGTCGTTGTTTCAATTGTTTGTAGTTATTATTTATATGTTTAAAACCTTTAAACATCAAAAAAGCAAAAATATTTATGTTCTTTCTTTATCTTAGTTAGAAACACTATTATGAACATTCATTTCACAAGATTTCAATGTAAACCTTGCAAGTTGTATATAAATTGTTTATAATCATTTGTATATATTCATGTTTCTATTTGAACACTAGTAATTAGTATAGAGATTGTTATAATCATAGATTTAGATTAGTTTATTTATTTTATTATTTTTAGGACCTTCATTGGCTAATAGATCCATTAAAACCGTTGGGTCATTTCATTCCAAACGTCTTGGGTTAATTAGAAAACCCAGGTCCAGATCTGACCTTCCAGTTGACGATGTGTCATTTACGTCCGTCAAAAAATGGTGCTAGAAGGAGGGCCTAGAATTAATTGATGGCACGTGGAGGTCATAAGATTCCCCCACACACTCGTACTCCTATCGTAACGTGTATTCGCTCAGACACAAACGTTACACTTGAAACAACTACTAACTCAAACAATACCCCCAATATTCCCGTCAAACCAGTGACTGCAGTTCCTCAAGGGATTGACGTTCAAGAAATTGTCCGCCAGCCACTCATAAGAACTCAAAGTGCCTTATCCCGTATTAGAAAACTTGGTAGACAAATCAACCAACCCCTTGATTTCACAAATCTTCAAAAATAACTTCAAAGCACTGGTCTTCCTGAAAACCCTTTAGGTGGTAATATTACCAATCTGGATGAAGCACTTATCCCTGGTGCTGGTGGATCCGGTATCCCACCATCCCCGCCTGATTCTTCTCCATCCTCTTCGGGAGGTGAGTCCTCAGATGAAGGTAGTTCTTATTTTCAACCATCTCAGCCTTTGACTCCACCAAATCCCATGGAAAACCAAAATAATCCTTCCAAAACTTGGCTCGATCAAGAAGTCGTGGTTGTGCCTGGACCCCAACACCCATTTTCTAAGAATCCAGAGAAATGGTTGCCCAAATTTGATATAGATTCGAAGAAATCAGCTGAGGATCACATCAAGAAATTTATGCTAGCCATTAGACTCCAGAGTGTTTAACACAAAGATGTTGTGTGCATATTATTTCCTTATTCTTTTGAGGGAAATGCCTCAACCTGGTATTTTTCCCAACAGCCTCAGACCATCATCTCTTGGGACAAGTTTGAAACTTGTTTCTTGAAAAATTTGGAGATGATAAATATCCAGAAGTCTTGGTGATGGAACTCTATAGTTTAAATATGAACCCTAAAGAAAAAGTGAAATACTTTAACCAGAGATTACTAACACTAAAAAACAAAATCCCTTTAGATTTGATGCCTGCAGAAAGTTTAATTGTTGCATATTATACGAAGGCCCTTCATAACAACATAACCATATCAGTTAAAAGGTCCAAAAAGAATACGTTGTTAGAATCCTTTGAGGAGGCAAGTCAGAATGAGAAATACATATTGAGATTGAAATATAATATAAGTAATGAGGCTGAAAGATTTTCATCTTCTAAGAAGAAAATTGAAATTCTCACTAGGCCTCCTCAACCTAAAAATCAACAAGAAACATTAGAATTGGAGAGCTTGCAGAAAGATTTCCAGAAACTGTCCAATCAGGTCATTGAATTGAAAATATTTTTCGAGGAGGCATCTACAATTAAAGGAAGTTTCAAACCTCCTTTTAGAAAACCTTTCCCTCCAAACCGGCCAAACTCGGCCACAGAAGGTCTAAATTTTGAAGTTTTACAGTATGTTTTCCAAACGATATTGGAAGCACATGACAATTTTGTTTCTGTTCCTCCTGAAAAAAATTTAACAGGCATAAATGACACACTGTCAACTAGAAGGTTAGGTTCGGACCGACGTTGTCTAATTAACCCAAGTCGTTTTGTATGATCTGACCCGACAGGTTTAATGGCTCTGTTATCCAACTAAAGTCCTAAGAACATTAAAAGAAATAAACTAATCTAAATCTATGATTCTAACAAATGATATATTACTTATTGATGTTTATTAAAAAGAAACATGAATATACAAATGATTATAAACAATCTATATACAGTTTACAAGGTTTACTCGAAATCTTGCAAAAATGAATGTTCATAATAATGTTTCAAAATAAGATAAAGTAAGGACAAAAATATTTTTTTTCTTTTAATGTTTAAATATTTTAAACTAATAAATACTAAGCAAATACAATGGAAACAATGACACAGAAACAGTCAAAGCTAATTAATGCAATCATCGTCTCATTCATATGTAAACAAATCTGAATAAAAGAAAGAAATGCACCTACTAACCTCTCACTGATCAACAATACTAAGCTAAATTCATCTCTTTGTATTTGTATGAGCTCCTCTTAACCTGTGTCAAGTGTAAACCTATGACAAAAACAAGAATAATACTTCCTGAATAAATTCACGGAAGTGTTTCATATTCTGGAGCGAGTTTATAACGACAGAATGACAAATAATTATATATCTTGTGACCTTGAAATGTCCAATAACTGAAAATGAAAGAAATTCCAATTCTCAGGAATGGTGTTACCAACAATCTAGCATCATATGTAAACTCAAAATACTTGAATAGATGATCAGTCACAGATATAAAATAAACCAAAAGATAATGAACAACATAAAGAAAAGCATGATATAAAATATTATGTGCAAAACTGACTAAAGCTAATTCGACGCAGATAAGATTTCACATCAAGAAATTACATGAAGAGACAATGAAAAAACACTGCAAAGTCTACACGGGACAAAATCCAAAGACTAAATTGTTTTCTCATATAGTTTCAAACAAAATATGTTCATCATATGGTCCTAGAAGAACTTTTGGGATAATAGACTCTTAAAGATTGAAAAAATTAATATATAAATGATAGCAATTAACCATGTATCGATAAAACAGACTAAAACTAATTTAAATCAATGCATAATCAATTATTCAAAGAATATGAAGATATTATAATGAAAACAAAACAATTTTACTCATAGGAAAAAATCCATTAAGCAACCTGGAATTCCATATTCTTCTTTGAAAATACTTGTCCATTGTCCCAAAGATTCCAACCATCTGTTACTCCATTTGAAAAGAAAAAAAGTTTACAAAAAAAATAATGTACAAACGATAAAGGATCAAAATCATCCTCTCCATTTCTTGGATCCTTTGGCTCCGAACTTTCTCATGTATTTATACAATGAATGAAGAGTCTGGGCGTCACTAATAATTTCCGCCACCTGAAATTTTCCTCGTAAAGAGACACAAATATCTTTCAAATCGTGCCTTTGTTTGGGAAAATTCTCGCAAGTAAGCTAACTTGGTCCATTTTGGAAATGGGATTTCAATCGTTTCTTCACAGTCCTCACAGTTTGGCTACAATCATTCCTACAAAATAGTCTATATGTTCTTGGCGCATTTCCAAATTTTATCTTTTGTTGCTCATAAATTTATTTGCATCAATCCAATATTGTTTTTGGATCAATCATCTTGAACGTATTTAGATAATAAAATCAAGCCATGATCATATCTATACCAAATAACTGATAATAGAAACGTGTGAAACAAAAATAAACCTAAATTAATAACCTAGAAATTGTGAATAAAACAAAATCTAAAACAATAAAATTAAAATGAATTTAAACTAACTATAAGTTCTAAACAAACATTGTTTATATTTTCCTTTCAAATATGATTTTAAAATTTTAAAATCTTCAAGTTGATGCAGAGGAGAAAAATA
Source organism: Picea sitchensis (assembly GCA_010110895.2). NCBI lineage: Eukaryota > Viridiplantae > Streptophyta > Pinopsida > Pinales > Pinaceae > Picea > Picea sitchensis. The sequence goes on from SNQJ01S0014041.1 coordinate 26,160, forward strand.
TTAATTTTGGGTTTTCACAAAATCAAACAAATGATAAACAAATATTTTATTATTATTATTTTTATTTTGAAATGAGATGCAAAATGAAAAAAGAATTTAATTAATTAATCCCACCAAATGATTTTGTGAAAATGAGAAACCAACTAAGATATTATTTGATGAAGTATTGAACCCATTATTCAAAATATTCAAACTTGCTAATGAGCAAAAGAATGAACACATAATCATAATTTAAACGAAAGTAAACAGATGATAAAAATTAACGTTTTTGTTTAAATTGAGATTTCTATGCTTATTTCTAAATTTTGACATATACTCTTGTAATGAATGTCTCATACTATAGTGAATGTCTTAATTTTGTCTCAAAGCAAGCCAAGGTATGGAACTATTTGAAAAGGTTGATTCTATAGCTCATTATAATTATCAATATTATAATGGGGGCCCTTTAAATTTTGTAAACATTTAGGGGGAGTTGTTGGGGCCCAACAAACGACGACTTACTGGGTGAAGAATTTATCTTTGATCTGGTAAGCTTTAATCTCAGGAAGAAAAGAATAAGACTTGAAAAAGGATTTAAGCTCCCTGAAATAAATTCACTTTGAGACCATATAGTATTAGGATAAGCTCAATGTTATAACCATACAATAGAATTTGCTTTGCAGGGGATTATAACTTGAAATAATGTCTTGATCAAAGATTCATGATGTCTATAAAAGAACTTCAATGCCATTGACAGAGCCACTACTGCCAGCAGGAGTCCATAACCTCAGCAGGGATGTCATTTAACCCACTCAAGTACTTTAATCCCATCCAATAGCTGTCTATCCACATGATGTATACTTCCATAAAATTTAACTTAAAATCGTATACATGCTACCTCTCAACCTGACATTGCTTCGCTGCTAGTAGGTCTGTTCAGTACCCCAATGAAGTTGTCTTGGTATCATGTGTGCATTTACCCGATGCCAGCAAGCCTGTTCAGTACCCCGACGGGTTTACACACACTTCCCACACTTAAGTTCTTCCAACCCTCTTATGCCACTTTTAAATAATAATAAAGTTATAGATTTATTGATGACAAAGAAAGCGGGGTGATATTGGAGGTTAATTGTAATACATGTGAATAGTTCATCGTGCTATTTATTTTTTTCAAAACTGGAAGTTTTATCATGGTTTAGAGATTTTAGATTTCATTTACGAAATCATCTAGAGAATGGGGAAGCAATTAAAAGTGAATCCTTAAGAATATGGTCGGCATAAAAAGTTTAAAGATCATCATAATTCTCAAATATTTAAACCATATCTCTGGTATAATACTCTGGCAAAGACAATTCGAGGACAAAAGGAAAGTGACAATTGAATTAAAAATCAATTGTGTGAGTTATATCTTAATATCAGGATCTTTTTGAAATATTTCAAATTGCTTGAAAAAAACAAGTCTTTAAATGAATGCTTCATTCCGATGATTTCTCTTGGCTCAATAATATAATGGTTCAAAAAGATAGACAAGAAGAAAATTCAGTCAAATCAATCAAAGAAAGAAAAAAAAAAAACACAACAAACCAAATCAGATTTTATTAATGGAATTCAAAATCGGAAGTGCATAAAAAAAAAAAATCAAAATAGAAAAAGAACACTTTCAAAAACAATTTTGGTCAAAGACAAACCCAAGCTTTGGGATCTACTAGCATATCACTGTAAAATATAGGAAGAACTAAATCATATAAAATATCATGTGCGAGCAAGTTATTTTCTTAAGATAGTGATGCATGAGATTTTTTTTTTTTTAAGTAAAAAAGGGGGTAGTGCCTGTTATATTACCATTGACAAAGTACAAAATTCAAGACTATAGGCGATGCCAGCTGTCCCGCCTGAGCAGGAAACCGGGACAACGTGGCATCCATGTCCATGTGTCATACTGAAAGCACAGTTAGCAAAAAATGACAGAGTTGACGTCCTGCCCGAAGGAAAATAGGACCATAGTCACAACATGCAAGTTGGTTATTCTATCTAACGCTAAGACTAACAGGAGGCTAGCTAGTAAAAGGCAGAAACTGTAACTACTACACCAAGACCAGAAACAATTTATAAGCATGAGGGAACCTTTGAGCCGAGCTGTTATTCCTGAACCTCGGAGTGCCTCCATCTCGCCGGGAACGTATAGGGACGGGCGCAGGTTGGACATTTCTTTTTGGCTGAAGCTCTGGAATGTGCCCCGAAGAACATGTCCATTCACTGGTCCAAGTGTTCCAAGCGGAAGGTCTAGTCATCCAGCTGGTGCCTAATTTCAAGGACGAGGTCGAGATGTCTCCAGTCAGCTACAGGGGGCTGCTCCTTGCTAATGTCCACGTCTGTATTCTGCGTGCGGTGTTGTTGCTCTCAGCCTGTTTCCTTCTTCTCGTTGGTGGGCTCGGGAGGAGCCTCCTCTTCCACATAGTAGGGGGAGTATGACTTCTCCATGGTGGCTATAGAGGGGTCGGATGCCTTGCTATCCAATTGACAGTTGCTGTGAGTGCCAAAGCTTGTGCTCGGGTTCCATTTCGCGGGTACTGTGAACAAGTTGCACCCAGGAGGGCTAGGCGGACCACCTTCCGGTATGACCTCTTCCACGTACGCCATTGGTGGCATACGTGGTCTGGTCTTTCGACGCCGAGCTGCGAGCGCCATAGCCCTCTCAAAATTCTGTTTTTGCTTATGCCGAGCCTCTGCTGCCTCAAATTTGTGTTGTCGTTTGCGCCGAGACTCCTCCGAATGCCAGGCTGCTCCCCAGCGCGACTTCCCTCGAATTCGAGGCATATCGGGACCACTGTAAGAGGTCTGAATGCTTCCTTTGTCTATCCGATTGCTTCTCCAGAAGGGTGGGATGGCCGAGTGCAGTCATCGCTTCAGAGAAGAAGCGATGAGGCTGCTGCTATTCTGATTCGACTGAGAGACCAGGACGTCCCAGCACAAATTATGGTATGAAGTCGCTTCTCTAACCATGAGCACTATTATAAACACCACCGCCATATCCCTGGCATTAAACCGAACCATTAAACTCTGCTGCATAGTGCGCTGACGAGGGGTACTGTTCGCTTGCGCGAGAGTCCTCGTCGCGATGGTTCTCCTGCTCGAAAACATGCGGGTTAATGGTGAAGGTGATGCGAGCCGGTAGATGCATTAAAGCAGCATCCCGACTCGCTCCCACATGGCTCTAACGCGCCACCTGTCACCCCATACGGGGAGTGATGCATGAGATGTTACTTTGACCAAGAATTATTATTAAAAATAAAAGAGACTAAAAGAAAATAGAAAAATCCTTATTAAGATGCGTACAATCCTACTCATGGCACCTTGGGTCAGGGTTGAATTCGAGTGAATTGATAGTTCAAATTTACTTATCTCTTTACTTTCCATTTTAAAATTTCCATGATGATAATGTTTTTTTGAAAAGAAATATTCAACGAAAAACCAAAGAGAAAAGGATTAAAGTGGACTTCGTTGACAACTTTCATATTATGGTTCTCTTGGTGTACCCACTTGTGTTCATGGCTACATTCTTTAAAAAAGAAACATTGAGAAATACAAATAAAGGAAAACTACTCCTAAACCTACTCTAACTACTAAATAGATCAAAACGTTAAATAAAATCGTATTTCCAGTGCAACAACAAGAGCATCTTCAATCCTGCAAGGCTTAGAAATTCGAAAATCAGAATAAAAGAATGTAGTATTTGTAGACACAAAAGAAATATCTCATGCTTACCTCCTATATATTCTTTTAAAAACAAAAAAAGAACAACCTTACCATTCTTTTGAAACTTCTTGATGTATGAATCCTCCAACCATTCTGCAATCTTGTTGTGATATGGGTCATAATGGCATGGAAGAGTGTAAGTAAGTTTGGAAAACTTGTCAATATTATGGGGACCTGACATAACCATTAGCCAAGGCCAAAGTGTCACATCCTCTTGACAATTATCGAAGTGTTAATCAATTTATTCACATGGAGGATCTAAAAAAATCATGCCATGCTTGCTTCCTAGATATTTAGGTGGAAACAAAGCAAGCACAACTTTATCTTTATTATGAAGATTTTTTAGATATGATCTTCAAGCCATTCTAAGATCCTGTCATACAAATTAGGATGCAAACTATAACTTTGATGAAATGGATATATCAATGGGGAACACATAATAAGAGGATTCATGACATCAATTAGATTATTGGTTTGAACGCTTCCTTTGATGAGATTGATTGTTTCAAAATGTAAAGCATAAACATTAAAATTCGAACTAATCAAAGAACGAATATGCAATGTAGAATATTTGATCTCCATAATAATGAGTGCATTCTCTTTTTCAACAATAAATCATGTAAAATCATCTTGCAACATGTCATTTTTCCATGCAAGTGATGAAAGTGAAAGAGCATCAAATCCGACTTCATAAATGTTATGTTTGGAATTAATTTCACCAAATTTTGGCATATCGAAAAGATTTGATTATGATGGAAAAGAGTAAGATATTGTGGGTAAAGTATCAAGTCCACCAAAATCTAAGAAGAGATTGGGATATAAAGAGTAAAAGGAATCAGAAATGAGCACATAAAAAGAATCTCTTGAGCTATGATTTTTAACAATGGTATTCTCAAGACATTCCTCGTTGCATTCCTTAAAACTTTCACTTTGTTTTGGTGATAAATTCTTCAATATAATATGATCATCTAAATTTTCCTCTTGTATGATACATAATTCAAAACTTTCATGACAAACATCTAATCTTTCTTGTGGATAAGGTATGATTTGTGGATGAAGGTTTAAGGTTTCTTCTTCAAATTGAAGATTTACATCTCTAATCAGTTTCATAGGAATGTTAGAATTCTTAAGATCATTTTCATCACCTAAGTGTTCTTCAATAACTAAATTTAAGTACTGATTAGAGCAGAAGTTAGAAGAATATGGACATTCACCTTGAGCCAACATCAAATCTTCTTCCACAATGGTCGAGGACTGAATATACAATGCTTCAGAGGAAAAACCAATTTGATTGTCAGTAAGAACCTTTTCAATATATTCTACCTCCCTTGCTTGTTCAAAATTTTCAGATGGATTCTTCTCATCCTGCAAACAAAATTCTTCTCACAATTGAATGATAGGATTTGTGATTGATTCATCATTCGTGATTGAATATGACTGGATTAAAGGGATGCAAGCATCATAGAGGAGATTTAGTACAAATGACATGTCATCAAGATTAAATTTACAGAGAACATGATGGATTCTTGTTGAAAAGTCTTCTGGAGATGAATTGTCATTGATTAGTAAAGTCTAAAATTCTTCACGTAATTGATTGTAATCATAGTTTTCAAAAGCATCTAAAAATTCCTTTACAAATTGAAACCAATCAAAAATGTGATATGTTGTAAAAGACTCAAACCAATGTTTAATTCGACCCCTAAAAGTAAAAGCGAACAATCTACATAAAACCTTTAAATCAAAAATATCATGCTTGATGCATTTACACCAAAACTTGTTAAGATGGTCTTTTGTAGATACATCCCCCCCACCATCAAAGGTGAGTTTGGACAAGAGAGATATTGTCTCATTTGGAATATCAGGTAATGAGAAGTGGAAATCATGTTCCAACACAGTGATTTGGGGAGCCATGGGGAATTAAATACATTCAAAACAAAGACTCCTGTAAGGCCAGCTTGTCAGTATGGTCTGCCTTATAGTGCATTTCAAGATGGCACAGAAGAATAATTTATAAATCTTTAATTATGAAAGGATAAGGAGTGAAACATTTAATCATTAAATTTACTTAGCCCTCCTTCTAGAGTCATTTGTTGATAGGCGTAAATGACACACCGTCAACTGGAAGGTTAGATCCAGACCGAGGTTGTCTAATTAACCCAAGCCATTTGGTATGATCTCACCCAATGGGTTTAATGGATCTGTTAGCCAACTAAAGTCCTAAAAAAAATAAAAGAAATAAACGAATCTAAAGATATGGTTCTAAAAAATTATATATTACTTACTAATGTTTATTAAAAAGAAACGTGAATATACAAATGATTATAAACAATCTATATATAGTTTACAAGGTTTACTTGCAATCTTGCGAAAATGAACGTTCATAATAATGTTTCAAAATAAGATAAAGTAAGGACAAAAATATGTTTGTTCTTTTAATGTATAAAGATTTTAAACTAATAAATACTAAGCAAATACAATGGAAACAATAACACAGAAACAGTCAAAGCTAATTAATGCAATCATCATCTCATTCATATATAAACAAATCTGAATAAAAGAAAGCAATGCACCTACTAACCTCTCACTGATCAGCAGTACTAAGCTAAATTCATATCTTTATTTGTATGAGCTCATCTTAACCCGTGTCAAGTGTAAACCTATGACAAAACAAGAATAATACTTCCTGAAGAAATTCAAGGAAGTGTTTCATATTCTGGAGCGAGTTTATAATGACAGAAAGACAACTAATTATATATCTTGTGACCTTGAAATGTCCAATAACTGAAAATGAAAGAAATTTCAATTCTCATGAATGGTGTTACCATCTATCTAGCATCAAATGTAAACGTAAAATGCTTGAATAGATGATCAGTCACAGATATAAACTAAACCAAAAGATAATGAACAACATAAAGAAAATCATGATATAAAATATTATGTGCAAAACTGACTAAACCTAATTCGACACGGATAACATTTTAGATCAAGAAATTACATGAGAAGACAATGAAAAAGCACTGCAAAGTCTACAGAGGACAAAATCCAAAGAGTAAATTGTTTTCTCATATAGTTTCAAACAAAATATGTTCATCATATGGTCCAGGAAGAACTTTTGGGATAATAGACTATTAAATATTGAAAAAATTAATATATAAATGATATAAATTAACCATGTATCGATAAAACATACTAAAGGTAATTTAAATCAATGCATAATCAAGTATTCAAAGAATATGAAGATATTATAATGAAAATAAAACCATTTTACTCATAGGACAAAAGCAATTAAGCAACCTGGAATTCCATATTCTTCCTTGAAAATACTTGTCCATTGTCCCAAAGATTCCAACCATCCGTTACTCCATTTGAAAAGAAAAAACATTTACAAAAGAAATAATATACAAAAGAGAAAGGATCAAAATCCTCCTCTCCATTTCTTGGATCATTTGGCTCTGAAATTTCTCATATATGTATACAATGAATGAAGAGTCTCGGCGTCACTAATAATTTCCACCACCTGAATTTTTCCTTGTAAACAGACACAAATATCTTTCAAATCGTGCATTTTTTTGGGAAAATTCCCTTGAAAAAGATAAATGGGTCCATTTTGGAGATGGGTTTTCAACCATTTCTTTAAATTCCTGACGGTTTGCCTGTAATCAGTACTGCAAATCGTCTGTCTATTCTTGACGCATTTCCAAATTTTATCTATTGTTGCTCATAAATTTATTTGCAGTAATCCAATATTATTTTTGAATCAATCATCTTGAACGTATTTAGATAATAAAATCAAGTCATGATCAGATCTGTACCAAATAACTGATAATAGAAATTTGTGAAACAAAAAGAAACCTAAATTAATAACCTAAAAATTGTGAATAAAACAAAATCTAGTACAATAAAATTAAAATGAATTTAAACTAACTATAAGTTCTAAACAAACATTGTTTATATTTTCTTTTCAAATATGATCTTAAAATTCTAGAAGCTTCAAGTTGATGCAAAGGAGAAAAATATTAATTTTGGGTTTTCACAAAATCAAACAAATGATAAACAATTCTTTTATTATTATTATTATTATTGTTATTATTATTATTATTGTTATTTTGAAATGAGATGCAAAATGAAAAAATTATTTAATTAATTAATCCCACCAAATGATTTTGTGAAAATGAGAAACCAACCAAAATATTATTTGATGAAGTATTGAACCCATTGTTCAAAATAGTCAAACTTGCTAATGATAAAAAGAATGAACACATAATCATAATTTTTTTTTTTTTGTAAATAAGAGTTTATGTATATTAAAAGCTTTCAAAAGTTGAAACCAGATAACAAAATACAACGATGTTCAAGCTGTAGTTACTAGACTGCCCCAGCCATGGGGAAACCAGTCCAGCCAACCCAACCAACCCAGTAGTCCATCTAGTCATAAGTGAAACCAGTAAGAGTATTTATACTGTTTATCATCTATAATCTAAAGCCAAGAGGACTTGACAGCTAAACACTTAAAACTTAGACACCTAAAAATTTAAAACTTAGACACCTGGCAGGTAGCTGGTCTGCGTGGCTTGAAGGTCTCCTGGCCAAGGCTCTTCCTCAATGTACGTTGTCTCGTCACTCCACTGCTGGTCATCTACCTTGCTGCGCTCAGCTCCCTCGGTGTAGTCCTCGCGCGCCTCCCTCTGCATGCTAATGTCTTCTGGGCTTGGCTTGTTGTGCTGACCGTCATCTTTATCGTCTTCGACAGGATCCGGGAACATGGTTGCATGCATGGATGAGAGAATGCGGAGGAAACTTGTCACCTTTACATCCGTATCCTGTACACAAAAGTGTAAATCCGCTACCTCCTACTTGAGTTCAAAAACCAGATTGTCCAGTACCGACAGGATGTTCCTGAATTGCTCTCTGTCAAAGGAATCCTGGGAGTGAGGTCCTACCGTATTAGGTGCCCCCTGTGGAGAAGGGCCACAATCCAGGTCACCCGGAGGGTCATGGGAGGGCACGGGGCTAGAAGGTGTAGCTGGGGAGTCTGAAAAAAGCCGAAGGACTGAAAGTGGAGTTCGTGGAATTATGGCCATGGAGCTGAACTGTGGAACACACAGAGAGACAGAAGTAAAGTCATACTGATGGAGAGGGGAGGAATCATCATAGGTCGAGTCCGGAGGTGTAATCTGGGGCCTCCGGGGATTCCAGAGAGAACCCCACTTCAGTCAGCCTCTTGACCGCGGCATTGGATACCCGGTGCAGCTGGTAGAAAGAACGAAGGTCGCCGGGTGGAGGGGAATGGCAGGGGCTAGCGCGCTCCAGTGGAGAAGTGCCAGAATAAACTTAGGCTACGCAGGGAGGAGCTCTACAACCAACAAACATAAGTGAACCAAATCCATCGTGAACCAATTCACTCAAAATCGCAGCGAGGGGAAAGGACTTCTGCGTAAATGCGCCCTCGTTTGGCCATAAATGCCATTTAAATTTCAGGTGGGGTGATGGGCTGTGGCACAAGCCCATCATGTGGCTCCATGCCACGATGCCCGGTACCTTCACTCATCTCCCGCCACGATGACCTCGCTGACACCCCATCCGGGGGAACACATAATCATAATTTAAACGAAAGTAAACAGTTGATAAAAAATAACGTTTTTGTTTAAATTGAGATTTCTATGCTTGTTTCTAAATTTTGACATATACTTTTGTAATGAATGTCTCATACTATAGTGAATGTATTAAGTTTGTCTCAAAGCAAGACAAGGTATGGAACTATTTGAAAAGGTTGATTTTCTAGCTCATTATAATTATCAAGATTCTAATGGGGGCCCTTTAAATTTTTTAAACATTTAGGGGGAGTTGTTAGGTCCCAAAACAATTATGATGATAGTTGAGGAAGAGGTACTAGAAGAGGAAGAATCATCTCCTCCCATTTTCAAGAACTTGTCGGACAGTATTTTTTAAGAAAATTTTGAAACTGTTCACCCCTACAACACTAGAAGTAAAACGCAAAACAAGTCTCCACCTGAAACAAGTAAAAATGTGGTTCCCAAACAACCAAAGCAAACTGAAACAAGACAAAATATGGATGCCCCAGTTTTAGAGTATGATTTAATTGAAGATCTGAAAAATTAAGGGAAAATATTTATGTTTTTGAGTTGTTGAAATTTACTCTTATTCTGCAGAAAATGCTCCAAGGCACTGCTGAAAACAGTAAAAAGAATGATGTTAGCAGCAAAAAATCAGCAGAAATTTACTTAAACACAGCTAAAAATGTCCAAAGTAAAAAGACATCTAGAAATCAAGATAAAAGGGACTTATCAGAAAAAAAACTGTAGGAAACTTAGATAAAAATGCTTCAAGGACAACAATAAAAAATTAGCAGAATTTTGTTGTTTCCGCACGAAAAAATGTGCCTCATTTTTTATTAACTTTTGAAATTTTTAATAGAAATGGTCATAATTGTATGGTTGAATCGGGTGCATCATCAAACGTTATGCCTTTGTCTGTATACTAGAAAATTAATGCTGAAGTGAAACCTTCTGATTTAAAAATCATCGAGTTAGATCGAACTAATGTTAAAGTTATCAGTGAACTTAAAAATGTGTTGATTAGATTATCATCCAATCCCAATGTTCATCAAGTAATTGATATTATTGTTGTCGACATTCCTGAAGTTTATGGTTTTCTTTTAAGCATAGATTGGTCAGAACAGATACACGGTTATTTTGCTACAGACTGGTCTCATTTGTGGTTGCTTGAAAATGGACAGCCCAACAAGATCAGAATAAATAGAGAACATTACCTTAAGCATATTGTGACAGATATGAATGACCCAAATGATCCTTTCGTTACCACCGTAAATTCGATTGAAACGCAAGGAATGAATACCTTTTTTGGTAACTTCATGACTGAAATTTCCAAGGATGATTTTAAGGATGGAAATTTATTTTAAAATGTAGAAACCTTGGCACATCTTACTAATCCTTCATATGCCAACTATAAACTATTGGCGATATTTTTGTAAAAATATTCAAATTTCTAAGGATTTTATATAGTTTTTATAAAATTTTGGCGATTTTTGAGGTAAAATAATTTTATCCTATAGAATTTGGGCGAATCGTTTTTAAAATAGCGAATCTCGTTTTTGGAAAAAACATGGAAAATTAGCCCATGAGCGAAATTTAGCCACTAAAATCATCTATGGAAATTTCCTCTATCACTGATCCAGAACAACAATCTAAAGTAACATCATATACTCAGGCAACAGCTTCTCCAAATACGCCAAATATTGCTAATGATGCATAAATATGGTCCCTATATTTTGATGGGTCCAAATCCTGAGAAGGGGCAGGTGATGGTTGTGTGCTCATCAACCCTATAGGTAATAAAAAATTAATTTATTTTAGATTATAGTTTGAATGTACTAACAACACAATAGAGTATGAATCACTTCTACATATACTTAGGAAAGCACTGGACATGGATGTGCAAAATTTGGTATTATTTGGTGATTTGGAAATAGTAGTCAAACAGGTAAGAAACGAGATACATTGTTTGTCACCGCATCTGAAGAATTACCAAACCGAGGTATGGGGTTTAATGCACAAATTTCTAGCATTTAATATAAATTCCATTCTTAGGATGAGTAATTCAAAAGTTGATTTACTAGCCAATGTTTCTTCTAAATTGTTTCCCGCTGAAGGTCTTTCTCCTTCCGCGTTCTCAGTCAAATTGTTATTCAGGCCATCGATTTCGGACAACATCACAAATTGGAGAGTATTTGATGATGATCACCAGATCATCAACTTTCTACATATGGAATACACCTTCCAAGATGCAGTTATTTATGAAGGCACTCACGACGAGAATCTCTGAGATTTCACAGTAATATCTGATCCTCGATCTCCATAATCATCATCCGAGCTGGTAAATTCTATCCCCAAATCTGTTGTGAGATTACAAAATTTTTATGATCTACATGGAAAGTTTAGAGGGGTATTCAATTGCAAAACTAACAGTTCTTCTTTTCTCTATGAAACCCTAAATTTAGGAACACAAGATAATCCTCAAAAAAATAATCTAGGAAAGGGATGTTCTGAACAGGAAAGATCCTCTTTTATAAAATTATTTAAAGAATTTAAAGATGTATTTTCTTGGATGTACGATGACCTAAAAACTTTTGACCCAAACATCATACAACACGTAATCCCTATGAAACCCCAGACTCAACCTTTCCAACAAAAATTGAGGAAAACACATCCTAAATTGGAACCTACCATGAAAAAGGAATTGAATAAACTACTAACTTCAAAGATCATTTTTCCAGTTATGCATACTCAATGGGTATCTAACTTAGTCCCTGTAAGGAAGAAAAGTGGTGAAATTCGACTTTGTGTCAATTTTCGAAATTTAAATCAAGCATTTGATAAAGACAACTACCATGTTCCACCAATGGAACAAATCCTACAACAAGTATCTGGTTCTAAAAGAGTATCTTTATTACATGGTTTTTCGGGATACAACCAGGTCCTTATGTCTCCTTTGGACCAGCTTAAAACCACCTTTTGTACCTCGTGGGGCACTTACGCCTACAGGAAAATGCCTTTTGGATTGATAAATGTCGGTGCCACTTTTTGAGAGAGCAATGAATATTTCTTTCCATGGCCTCATCAACCAAACAATCCTGGTCTATCTTGACGATGTCATTGTCTTTTCAAAAAACAATAAAGATCACTTGTCTCACCTTAGGGTTGTCTTAGAACGATGCCACAAGTTCGGCATATCTCTGAATCCCAAAAAAGCAGTCGTTGCAGTAGAATAAGGGAAATTGCTTGGGTTTATAGTGTCTAAATATGGAATGATTATTGACCCCAAGAGAACCCAAGACATTTGTAAACTCCCCCCCCCCATTTTTCCAAAAAAATCCATGCAATCGTTTTTGGGTAAAATTAATTTTGTCAGATGATTTGTCCCGAGTTTCTCTGAAATGGTTAGACTGCTACAAAATCTAATTAAAAAGGATGTTTTATACAAGTGGGGACCACAAGAAATTCAAGATTTTGATTCAATTAGAAAATCCATAATAGAAGCACCTTCCTTGATGAGCCCTGATTTTTCTCAGGATTTCACTCTATAGACTTTTGCATCTAACAGATCCTATGCTGCAGTGCTTACACAGAAAAATGTTGAAAGCAATGAAATACCCATTACCTTCATGAGCTATTCTTTTAAAGGATAAGAACTTAACTACCCTGTGGTAGATCAACAGGCATATGTTGTTTTTAAAGAAGTGAAACACTTCAGGTCTTACCTGTTGAAATCTAGAACCAAAGTTGTTGTCCCTTACCCTACTGTAAGAAATCTATTAGTACAAAAAGAGTTGGGTGAGAAAAGGGAAAATTGGATGACATCACTTCAGGAATATGATCTTGAAATAACCCTTGCCCAAATTTCTAAAGGTCAAGGTCTATGTAAATTAGTGGTTGATTCAGTTGAGAAACCAGAAAGTCAAATAAACACATCAATTGCAAATCATCATAACGAAAAACAAATCAGTTGTGCACAAACTATGCCCAATTCATGGCATGAGAATATCGGATTTTATTTACTGCATGGATATTCTCCTCATAATATTGATCCAGAAAACAAAAGAGCACTTAGGATTAAATATGCATATTTCCAATTAATCAATGATATATTATTTTGAAAGAACTTTGATGGTGTTTCTATGTGTTGTTTAGAAAAAGAAGAGCCTAGAATAGTGGTGGCTAAACTTCATTCCGGTGATGCCGGTGGTCATTTTGGTGGAGATACCACTGTCCAGAAAGTGATAAGGGTTGGACACTATTTTCATACCTTGTTTAAAGATGCCCATACGCTGTCCCGCAAGTGTATAATCTGTCAAAAGGTTGCAAGATGGGTGAAAAAGGCAGTTTTTCCTTTGCAACCTATCACTGTAGATCCACCTTTTTAGCAATGGGGCTTGGACATTATAGGACCAATCAATCCCCCTTCCTCACAATAGCACAAGTAAATTCTCATGACAACATACTATTTTACAAGATGGTTTGAAGATTTACCTTTAAAAGTGGTCAATACTAATCAGGTAGTGTCATTTCCGAACTCCCATATTATAACTCGATTCAGAATTCCTGAATGTCTGGTTTTTAACAATGCTTTGTATTTTTCTTCCCTAGATATGAATGTTTTCACTCTGGAAAAAGGGATTAAGCTTATGTATTTTGCCATCTACTACCCTCAAGGGAACGGTCTAGCTGAGTCGACAAATAAGAATTTGATCAAGATTATAAAAACGACAGTTTCAGAAAACCACAAGAATTGGCACAATGCATTGTACAAATCACTTTGGGCTGATAGGGTAACTCCAAAGGCCTTTGTTGGTAATTCTCCTTTATTCCTCATTTACAGAAGAGAAGACATCATCCCCCCACATGTCTTGCTCCCTTCTCTGCAATTATTGCAGAAAATTCAAGAACAGGAATGTCCCCCTCTAGAAAACTGGATAAATTCTTTATTAAAATTAGAAGAGGTAAGGATGCAAGAAAAACAGAAACTTGATCAACACCAGCAAATTGTGAAGAGTTGGTTTGATGCGATTTCAACATCTGATAGGAATTTTGATGCTGGGGATTTGTTTCTCAAGTGGGACAAAGTGCACGAGGGTGAGGGAGAATATACCAAGTTCCAAAATCTGTGGCTGGTAAATACACACATGATACCAAGGCAACTTCGTCGGGGTACTGAAAAGACCTGCTTACAATGAAACAATGTTGTGTTTCAAAAATCCTCAGGTATGTTTTAAATTAATCAGGTATCAATATTCTTTTATCATGAGTGGATGACTCTTGGATGGGATAGAGGTACTAGAGTGGGTTAAATGACATCCCTGTCGAGGCTATAGACGCCTACTGGCAGAAGTGGCCCTCTCAACAGTATCGAAGTCATATGTATAAACATCGCTATACCTGTGATCAAAATGTTATACAATATTACAATTTTTGGACAGAAATGCATCCAATAATATGACTGTTTTATTATTTTTGAGTTATTGTCGAAAGGCTTGATCTTTCTTCAATTGTCTCTAAAATCTAGTGCTCAGCCATATGTGCCCCTGATGTAAATTTTTGGTGATGCAGAGATAACTGCTTCGCCCAGCATGCCGCCATTGTTGGCAGCCAACCGTTCTGTCAAATTTTATCATAATAAAAAGTCATCACCAAGGGATAAATATTTTTTGTAGCTGCCTCCTCCTTATAATTTTAAACGTTTCTATCTTCTGGTTTTGAGGAGATTTGTTGGCTTAGCTAATTGTAAGAGTGTTTTTTTTTTCTCTCGTTTGTTTTGTTTAATTTCATGACTGGAAGCATGAAATTAAAACAAAAGTTTGGCTTGGGTAATCATTTTACATTTTGTAATTTATTTTTGTTTCTTTTGATTATACTCAAATGGCATCTATGTGTTGATAAATCTTAAAGTTTGTAAGCTAATTGATGGATCTATTTCCATTGATATTATTCACTATGGAAAATATGACTTGGTCATATCTATGGTTAACTATATGTTTTTGATATTTGATATGCCTATTTATGCAGAACCTTGGATTAAAATTTATATGCTTCTTGCTCTTACCAGTCACAGCGCTATCCGATCACCATGGTACAATACTAATGTACTCACAATTCCACATCATCCTATTTGTCCTGCACATTTAAGACTCTCATTCATTATTTGAATAGGTAGTTGATAATGGTTTGGGTTTAATGTTCATTGTGCATAGTAGTTCACAAGCCTACGCGTCCTCTGGTTCTTTGTCACTCAAAAATCAAATTACCAAGCATGATATCTCCCAAGTCCGTAGGTATCAGGCCTCCTCCTATTTTACAAACATCTCTCTATTACTTGTGTATTGGAAAATGAAACCTCCCTCTCATTGCCTTTACTGTGTCTGTTTGATAACACCCATGGCTCCCATAGTCAAAATTGAACCTAATGGCTCTCAAGCCCTTCTCTCCCATGACGATGCCATAAGCGATTTACAGGCACATGGTTGGGACATTTTCATCCGAATTTTTTAGGGTTATAACCTAGAAGTTGCACAGGATTTTTCTCAATCGTTTGATGTATCTAAAGCCAAAATTGGGGATCTACAAATCGAAGTAACCGAGGATTCTATAGCACAAGATACAAGATTGTCACATGAGGGAGAAAAATGGTTCAAAAAAGCCAAGCTAGAAGGTGTGCCTTGGAGTCTGTTCATGGTCTCTAGGAAATTGACATGCTTCCCTAAAGGTACACCTGTTACTCTCTTAAAACCCTAATGTCACAACCTACTTCTAATTCTTAAATAGTTCATAACTTGTGAGGGTAGGTATGGCTTAGTGTTTTTGTATCACATCCACCTGTTGATGCTTTTCCTAGGGTTCAAGCTAAATATGTTGTTATATCTGTTGATGAGCCTGCATAAAATGTCTAAGCATTATCAGAAACAAAGTTTAAACCCTCTGTCTAGCCTTTTCCACCATGGGCTTATTCGGATTCTATTGTTGTCGCATTTAGCTCAGACTGGGGATACCTGGGAAGATTTCTTGGGTAGGAATAACTTCACCCTACACAAGAACACAGTTGAACCACCTTTTCATTTAAATATGAACCCTAGTCCCTGTAACCCTACCACCGAAATTCAAGGTATTGATCCACATGGAGACCATGTGACCACTGAACCAAACTCCGTTGTTATGAAAAACCCTTTGGGCAAAAACCCACGATATAATTTTGTGCCCAGAAAATTGTTAGAGGAGGTAATAGATGTATTAAAGGAGAGGGTTTCTCTTTCTCCTACTGTTGAGCCAAATCAAGGTTTTATTGACAAACGAACTGTTAAGAAAAATCACAAAGAGAAGAAACAGGGTAACTCAGACTTGAGTTTTGTAAACAAGATACCATACAGGTTAATATCTAGGAGTCTGAGAAATCAACAACAAGATCATCTGAGCTCGATCTCAGTAATCGAGGTCGATGATCACTTGACCAATGATGAGACCAATGAATTCCTTACCCAAGAAGATGTGGATAACCAATGTCTCAAAAACGAAACCGGTAGTGAAGCTATACAATATGATTTTATTTCTGAACTACCTCCGTTCTTAAAAAATCAAGAAGGCTTCACTGACATAAGCCATGATTTGAAGGAAGCTACAAAAAAGAACAAAGCACTCATTGCAGAGTACACTCAACCTTTTCCTTCTATAACACCTATACACTACGAGAATTGTCTTGACTGGGTACAATGATACTATAGAGACATACCATATCTATAGGCAATATTAAAACATTTGGCAGCTTGAAATTCCTTGCTTGAAAGGGAAAATCTAGAGTTGAAGTCATGCATAGATCGGGCAAGTAAAAGGCCCAAACGAGCTGGTAGTGTGATTATCAAGAACGCAACAAATTTCAATGCTATCATTAACTCAAAATTATTAGACCCTTCATTTTCTAATCTCTAAAGC
Organism: Picea sitchensis; assembly: GCA_010110895.2. Taxonomy (NCBI): domain Eukaryota; kingdom Viridiplantae; phylum Streptophyta; class Pinopsida; order Pinales; family Pinaceae; genus Picea; species Picea sitchensis. The sequence goes on from SNQJ01S0014041.1 coordinate 43,409, forward strand.
GGTAAAAATGGTTTTGATTTTCTTTGATTTGATTCTGTTGTAAAAGTCAAATTGATAGATTTATTTTGATTTTATTTGTTAATATAAGACTAGCTACAGAATCTCATGATTTTGTAGCCAGTCTATTTCTAAATGTTAGGTTGTATTGTTTTCTAAAAGTCAATTTTGTTTTGTCATTTTCAGGAAAATAACAGTTATGATGCCATTCACAAGGAGAAGTAATCATGGATCATACGCTGCATAGTTTAGTAATTTCTCTTTGTGTTGATAAAACTATGTCATTTATGTAATTAATTTTGATAAACAAACTCCTACAAGAGTGTTTCTTTGTTGTACTATTTTTGTAAAGAAATCTATTTTTCTGGGATTACCCTCTATCTTGCATGATAAGAGGTTGTTAATCCAAGACAAGTTTAAATAGTGGTTGTTGTTTAGTAGTAAGGAACTTTTGCCAGAATACAGTATGGACATATGATTTTGGGAATGGATATAGGAAAGCAATTCATCGTTGGCTTTAGACCTGTGTGATTCTTATTCCATTGTGTTCTTCTATTACCTTTGTATTATGAGATATTATTATGGTTGATTTATCTTTAGCCTTGTCATCATATGGTGTTTCATATTGTTAAATATTTAGATGTTGTCCATAATTTTTCATTCCATTTTGTATGTGTGATCAATTTATCATTTGATTATTATTGAATTTATTCCTAATGTTAAATGATGGATAATATCAATACCCAGAATTGAATTTTCTCTCGTTCTTAAATATTGATCATATTAATATCACACCATTTTAATTAGTTGTCTTTCTGTTGTTATTAATTTACTCCAAATATCAAACACTTCTTTGAATTTATTCTGGAAGTACTAGTATTGTTCTGTTATAGGTTTCCCTTAAAAGAAGGACAGGTTGGAGCTCAAACAACACAGAAAGATAAGCTCATTTTCGTTGATCAGTTACAGGTGAGTCTATGTGTTATTTAATTAAATTATTCATTAATGAAACAATGATTGCATCAATTAGTTCTGACTATTTATGTGTCATTGTTTCAATTGTTTGTACTTAGTATTTATATGTTTAAAACCTTTAAACATCGAAAAAAAACAAAAAGATTTGTGTTCTTTCTTTATCTTAGTTAGAAACACTCTTATGAACATTCATTTCTCAAGATTTCAATGTAAACCTTGCAAGCTGTATATATATTTTTTATAATCATTTGTATATATTCATGTTTCTATTTGAACACTAGTAATTAGTATACAGATTGTTAGAATCATAGCTTTAGATTAGTTTATTTCTTTTATTATTTTTAGGACCTTAGTTGGCTAATGGAACCATTAAACCCGTCAGGTCATTTCATTCCAAACAGCTTGGGTTAGTTAGACAACCTCGGTCTGGATCTGACCTTCCAGTTGACAGTGTGTCATTTACTCTTGTCAACAAAGTTCAAGTTCATGGCTGAATTCTTCGCTTGGTGGAGAAGGCATTTAATTTTTATCAAGGACTTCCCATATGCCAGAATGGATTTTCGGGGTAGTGTGGACTTAGTGCTTCCAGAGGGTATTGACTGTTATGTGTCAGGTATGAAACCAAACCTTCTCATGTATTTTTAATTTTGAAATTTATATTATTTTTATGTGTACAAAGAGGTATTTTAACAGATGTATTGTTTCTTCATGCAAATAGAGGTGCATCACGTCTGGTAGAGATGCCAACACTAGGGCATCGGGGAGACATGCATATAGTTTTGGAGCACAAGGCGACAATGGGAGGTCACCGGGATATTGATAGGAACCTCCAAGGTATTACTATAGGTTCCCCACCTCTCAGGAGACGAGATGTGGCTCTTCATCTACAAAGGAATACAACAGGGGTTCCTGAGAGTTTGAACCACTTGTTCCGACAACTGGTCCATGCAATGGTGTGATTCTCAGAGCACAACATGGTGCAGGAGGACTAGGGTCCTCTATATTTTTTGTAGTCTTTTCATGATGATATCATGGGCATGAGGGCCCATATTTTGCCCTACTATGTACTTTTTGATGTAAAACAAACTTTTTCTATTACACATTTTATATATACATATATTTGAGTTTTTTCATGCCAATGATGTTACAAATTATCTTGTGTGATGTTTTTAATGTACATGTGAGTCATTTCTTTTTAAAGTTTTATCTATGTGCAAGATACCGATCCAAAATATAATTTGCTAGTGAATCTGACATTGTGTTGAGTTCTCTTGGTATGTGCATGTATTGTGTAAATTCAAACCTTCTCTCAAGATGACAAACTCGTAGGTGGAGATGCAATAGGATAGGATTGCAAATGACATAGAATTGATTAATTTGACAAACCACGAGTTGAGAGTCTATGTTGATGATTATATGAGATATACCTAGAGAGGAGGCCTTGGTTAAAATTCCAATGACAACGTCATATTCTGCCACGTTATTGGTTGTCAATCCTAGGAAAATGCCTCCAAAACTCACCAACTCATCAGAGTGTTAAATGACCCAAGCTACATAAGAAATGTTCTAGGTGTGCCGCCTAGCGCCATCCACAAACCCAAAAAATACGAGAAAGGGAGATGTCATCTGTGCACGCAATCACAAGAAAAAGTACAAGCGGCTAAAAAAAAACTTGTACACGCAAGAGAAATGACACACCAAATAAAAAATATTGTACAATAGTGTACAAAGCACACATGCCAGATGTTCTATGCATAGTAGTTCTTGAGGTAAATCCCATTTCAGGGTTCACCGAGAGATATTCCATCGTAGTCAACTAGCTTGTAGGATCCTCTATTCAATACACATTTTATGATATAGGGTCCATGCCATAGAGGTTGTAACTTTCCTATCCCTAGATTATCGTGAGCCTGGTCATAAACGAGGACTAGGTCTCCTTATGTGAAAGTATGGGGTTGAATGGATTTGTCATATTGACTCTTCATTTTTTTTGTATACATCTTGTTAATGAGAGAAGAATCACGACATGTTTCGTCCAACTTAGTCAAATATAGGAATCATTCCTCTTCATCAGAGGTGTGAGGCATGAGTGTTATGGTGAGTTTCAATGAAGGGATCTCACACTCGATTGGTAACACTTCTTTGATGCCATATACCAACTAGAATGGAGTGAATCCAGTTGCATTTTTCATTGAGTTACGGTAAGCCCAGAGGGAGGAAAAATTTTGCAAGTGCCAAAAAGTTTTGTTTACCCCCACCATGCATTGGATCATGGTTTTAAGGACTTTTTTTATATCTTCAACTTGTCTATTTTCTTGAGGATAGTAAGGGGATGAATTTTGATGGATAAAACCCAACTTGACATGTAACTCACTCATCATCTGGTTTTGAAAATGTGAACCGTGATCAGTGACAATGGCTTGTGGAACACCAAAGAAAGTGATGATGTGTTTAAAAATGAAGAGGTTTGCAGTACGACCATTGTTAAAAAATGTAGGCATAGTCTCATCCCATTTAGTGAAATAATCAATGACCACGATGATATAACCATGCCCCCCCGCTGAGGTAGTCTTACATTGCATAAAATCAATGCCCCATTTGGAAAAGGGGCCAATGGCGATAATGGGATGCAATGGAGAAGGGTGGGTGCATGCCTTGTTGTGAAAAACTTGGCAGGGTGGGCATTTTTTGATAGCCTCAATACAATATTTGAATATGGAGGGCCAAAAATAACTGGCACGTAAGATTTTTTGGGTTGTAGCCATCCCAGAAAGGTGACTGCCACAAGCTCCTAGGTGACAGTCATCCAAAACATGTTCATCCGCATCGTGGGTTAAATAATGTTGTAGGATAGTGTAAATACCATGGCGATACAAAGTGTCACTGATGATAAGGTAGAGTTTAGAATGGTGGCGAATACGACGACGTTATTCATGGGAGATATTGGGTTGAAAACGTTGGGTTTGAAGATAGAGAAGAATATCTCTATACCAAGGTTTTGACATGCTAATGAGGAACATAGATTCATTGGGAAGAGAATCACTAGGCTCAGTGTCTTTATAAGCATGGGGAAGATCGTAGATAAGTTTCGCAAAAACCAAGGACTTTTTATCTTTTGAATTGGCAAACTTGAGATCAAATTCTTGAAGAATAACGATCCATTTGGAATATTTTCCCCCAAGGACTTGACGTGTAAGAATATGGTACATGAGGTTCAAGTCTACAATGACTATGGTAGTGCGTAACAAGATGTAATGGAGAAATATCTAGACGGAAATGATGGTCTCCAGAGCCAACTTTTAAACGTGTGAGTATTGGAGCTTGGGACCAGATAGACTCTTGATCAGATAGTATATCACATGTTCATCACTGTTAGGATCCTCTTGAAATAACACCATAGAAATAGTGGAAGTGGAGGCTTCCAAATAAAGGATATAGTCTCGTGCATAATTTGGAGGATGCAAGAGGGGTGTATGGGTCAATGCATGCTTAAGAGCATCGAAATATCATTGAGCAGTATCATCCCAGATGAAAGGAGTGTCTTTCTACAAAAATCACAAAAATCCTTTAGTAATCTCGGCATAATTACATATAAAACGACGAAGAAAGTTTTCTTTCCCTTGCAAACTTTGTAGTTGTCTTAGATTGTTGGGAGGAGGTAAAGAAAGAATAGCTTTGATTTTTAATGGATCCACCCTAATCCCATCTTTGGAGACAATGAAACCGAGGAGTCAACCTGATTCAACAATGAAGATGCATTTGTGAGGGTTCAAATGGATACAATAGTTCTGACATCGAAGAAAAATGGCCCGTAAATGACCAATATGTTCTTGGCGATTAGATGAATGGGTAGGTAAATCATCGAGGTAAGGTTTTTCAATATGTTTGATATCGTGGAAAGAATATGGCATTGCCTGTTGGAATGTAGCATCAGAATTTTTTAGACCAAAAGGTAATTTTCTATAAGAAAAAGTCCCCCATGGGAAGATGAAGGTTGTCTTATGTTAATCAGCTGGAAGAATGTAAATCTGGTTATACCCTGAAAATCCATCCATGAAAGAGAAAATAACGTTTCCAATGCAATTATCAATGATTTGGTCAATGAAGGATGTAGGGCAATTGTCTTTTGGACAAGCCTTGCTGAGATCCCTATAATCGACGCAAACATGAATGGTTCCTTGTTTTTTAGCAACAGGAACGATGTTAGAAACCCATTCTGACAAGGGGACAGGATAGATAAAGCCAGATTTCAATATCTTTTTAACTTTTGCCTTGATCGTCGCGGTTTTCTTAAGATGAACCGGGTGAAGTTTTTGTGGTACAGGTTTAACACCTGGGTAAGTTTTTATTTCATGCACAACGATCGATGGATCGATCCCTGTAATTTCTTTGTAGCTCCAAGCGAAGACATCGTGAAATTATTTAAATAAAGAGGTGTAAGCTTCCACTTCTTCGGGCAAACAATTAGCACCGAGATGAACATTTTCCATGATATCTTCTTTGATCGAGATATCAATAGTGATGGTGGAAGAGATGTTTTCTAAATTTCCCTTGGAAGTAGTATCTTGGGTGAGGATAGGAGATTGGGGAGAATGAACAACATCGGGGGGGAGATAGAGTGTATATCTTCTTAGAACTTCATCTAAACTAGGAAGAAAAGATGATCGATGATGGTTTTCATCCCAAGTTACCTCGTCGATACTAAGCATTTCCATAATAGATTTGTCTGACAGAAAAATCTGTAAGATGTAGTCGAAAGTAGAGGACAGGGAATTCAACCAAGATGGCAACGAATAAGTGTCAGATGCCAATAGATGTTGGTCATCCAAAAAGGGAGAGGAATATTGGATCTCATCGTATGAAGCCTCATCTAGAATAAGTGGCATAACATCACCTAGTGCATCGAATTCTAGAGGACTAGGCACAAACCAAGGATCATATGATTCAAAAGATTGATAGGCCATAATCGAGATCAAATTGATCGTGGTGATATGTTGTGTATTGGAAGGAAGTGGTGCAAAAAAAGTACCCATAAGGGAATAATATTTTAAAATACCTACACCAACACTCTCATAAGTGATATTACTATCTCCCAAGAAAGGAAAATTTGATGGTGGCGGGAGTGCGAGCGTCGGGTGTGCAGTAATCTAACTGGTCGATAGTGACAATTTTACCTTAATGAGGGAATTGTACATATCAAAACACCGATGAAGCAACGGTAGTCATGGCATAGAACCAACTTCTTCATAATAACAATTTTTAATCAAGGGGAGCATTGACTACCTCTACATTGACAGAGATGGTCTTACCCCCCAACTAAACGACTAAGGACTGCAAGAGTCCATGAGGATGAAAACCTCACCCGTAGAATGCGCATAACATTGTAGGGGATTGGTTAAGAGAATGTGATTTTAATCCTTTCCAACAAGCTAACGACATGACACAAGTGGAATATCCCTCATCCAATATGGTGTGGTGAATGTGTTGGTTATGAACAACTACATCAATTTGAAAAGAAAGCTAGTGATAAAGTCATGACTTGAAGTTGTCGAGGTTAAATGTGATATTATTTGACAACTTAGGATCAATGGAACTGATGGCGGCCAAGAGAGTTCTACGTTGACTTGGTAAATGTTGTAGAACTTCAAGAGAGGACATAGCACATGGTGCTTGAGCCAAATTGTCAACAATGTTGTAGTTTTGGGCGGCATGTGAACTAGGATTGAAAGTTGATTTGTGAATAGTTCTCTTGGGAGGGCGTAAAATAGAGTCGAAAGTAAGTTTCTCAACCTAAAGTGACCTAGATGGATGACTAAAGGAGGTAGGATATGCATCTGGTGGGGTACCATTAGTGATATTTTCTTTATCAAGTTTAGTCGATGTGTCATACTTGGTGGTGTGAGTGGTTAAATAAATCCCATTAATAATATAAATGTGAGCACTTGTCGAGGCTTCATCACTAAGAGGGTGGTTGGAACTTCCCCCTGCGAGAGGAGCAAGTGCTTGAGAAACCATTTAATGTTGTTGAGGAAAATCCTGTGTTTTGCAACTTCATTGTGATGTGGACAGTCTCGGGTGAAATGATCCTCACCACAAATAAGGCATGGGAATTTCGGTTTTTGTTGTGGTTTCTTTTCAGCAACATGCGGTGGAGTTGTGTTTTGGGATGTTCATTATTATTATTATTATTCTTTTTGGTTTTATTTTTTGTTTTCTTCTTACTGTTGGATTGTTACGAAGAGGCAGATTGAACGGCATTCACCTCAGATATTTGATTCGGGAGGGAGGTAGAGGAGAGAGAATTTGAAATAGTAATGGGGGAAGAAATATAGATAATTGTCATTCCGGTCGACTGTGATGATGATTGGGTTTTGACGGTACCGATAAATCCATCCACATGTGTCATGGAAGAAGGTTTGGATGGATCAGTAGGAGTATGAGTAGCATTGGGAATCAACTCATATAAAGTACGAGATTAGGAGTACACCAAATCTAAGTACTAAGCTCGGGTAATTTCTTCTTCCTCAATGACTACACCATCCATGGCGATGTCACGAGAAATTGGGGGTAAAAGAGATTTAGTAAACCATTTTTCCATTAGTTGGTCAGGAATGGTCACTTTAATCAATATTTGTCATCGTCTCCATTCATGAATGTGATCAGAGATATGTACAAAGTTCATTTGATGAAGGGAGGTTAAAATTTCAATACCCATCTTGTAACGGATGGGTAATTGAAAATGTGTGAGAAAATACATAGCTAGGGTTTTGAAATCTTGAAAGGAACCACGTTGAATTTCAATGTACCATTTGGTTGTAGAGCTTGTGAGTGTGCACTGGAAAAGACGCAAATGTATAGAATCATCCATCAATGAGTTTGATGAACACCATAAATGGAATGTCATCACATGGTTTTTTGGGTCTTCCCAGGTTTACCGAAAAATTTGGGGATGTCAGAAGGTAATTTAGCAAAAATTACTGGCCAAAAAGGAAAATGCAATATGGGATCATTTGTCAATCGGGACAAATCTGGTAGATCCAGTGTGGCTAGAAAGGGTAGTTTTCAGTTAACCTGTGGGTGATAATGATGCATCATAGGGACACCAGTGGGCCCATAAACTAGTTGAGGTGAATAATTGTATCCAGTAGGCCCTCCCATCTATGGGTGTTTTTGACCAGTATATGCAAGATTCGATTGTTGTTGAGGAATGTTCATGAGTGGTGGGAAACCGGGTTGATTCTGAGGAGAATAAGTCGGTTGATTTGGTTGTGGGGGATAAATAGTTTTCCCTTGAGGAGGGTAAAAATTTTATCCCTGAGGAGGGTAAACATTAGACCCTTGGGGAGGATAAGGTTGTTTTCCTTGAGGACCCCAGGTGGGATTTGGGACACCCGGATAAGGTTGTCCAAAAAATAATCTGGAAGGAATAGGATTTGATACTCCTCCTTGTGGGTTATGGTATGATTTTCCCCCATGGTAAGGTTGATTAAACGTACCTCCTTGAGGTACTCCCCAGGATTGTGAAGGTTTTATGGAAAAATATGGTTGCCCCCCTGCCATAGGTTGATTTACAATTATGGTTTGACCAGTAAAGGGGGGTTGTTCCCCAGAAGGAATGTTCAAAGGTGGTTGTCCCCCAGGAGGGGTAGGCCCGCTAAAGGATGGTTTTCCCCCATGAGGTATAATCCCACTAGATGGTGGTTTCCCCCTAGTAGGGATATGTCCCACAATTGATTGAGTATGTCTGGAAATGTTCTGCATTCTCTGTTGTAAAGGTGTTCAAATAGGATCTTGTGGAACATGAGGATTTTTAGTATGAAGAGGTGTAACGGTGGGAGTAATGGTTGAAGTACCTTTTGTGTGATTAGGTGCTACAATGCCATCATTAAGGTGGATTTGTGCTAATGTAGTAGTAGGATTAACGACCACTTCGATGGGACGATCAATAGTCTTACCGAATGGTCCTGCCTCAACGACAAGAGGGTCATTAGGATAAAGAGGTTGTCGAATAAAGTCAAAATTTTCATAAATATCACATCCCAATGGATTCCTCCATATGAAATGAGCAAGTTTCTGATGTGGATCTGCTACATCAGTATGATGAATGAGGTTTCTAAACTCATTATTAAAAATTGGTTATGTGGATCCCATGTATGTCTCGATAATTGATCTCGATGGCAAACGAGGGACTTATTCTTATATAATATTACCAAACGAATCCAATCAAGTAAGGAGTGTTTCAATAGGAGCTTCTGACATAGGTGTATTATGAGGAATGGGATCCTCAACCGTAGCCAAAGCACTTTCAGTATTTTCTAACAAAGGAGTAGCAACACTCCTAGCGTCGGAGCGATTTTCTACTTCCTCACAATAAATATCTTCTAGTGATTTAGGAGGTAAAGGTTCGTAGCCTTCTTCTAGAGGAAAACCTTGCATCCTACATGATCTACGAATGCCTTTATTGTCTACAGTATCAATCTTGAAAAATTATTAAATCAATAGCACACGCTAAAAAATCTAGAAGAAACAACAAGCAAACAAACCTTCTCACAATGACTGTACTAGTTGGTGATGAAATACAACATCGCGTGATCAAAATGAGAAGGGGATAAGATATGAGTGGGTGGAATAGTTACGATGGCAACCTACTTAACACACTTATGCCTTGGTGAAAGATTCCACACAGTAATCATGGATTTACCCTCCAAGGAGCCCGAGTGAGTTTGACCAACGTTTGTTCCAGGTACATCGAAGAATCCCCTTCACCGTCACCTTATGTAAATATCCTAAAGATTATGGCTACTAAGGACACCAATTCACAGTTAGCCTTTGGGTAGGTACAGTCGATAGTCCATTCCGAACGTATGGGCAGGATAACAAGTCTGAAATCCTTCAAGAGAACTGAGGACAAGTGGACCGGTAGAACTACAGAGGACCCCAAATAGATTCAGAATTCAAGAAGCACTGAGACCAAATGAAGACAGTTTGACCTCAATAAGAACCCCCAATATATGACCTTACTACTACAAACGGTTAAACCGCGGAGGGATAATCCCATGGCTCTCCCAAACGCGACCTTATGCGTAACCCATGTGTGAGAGGGGGATCCCAGCTATGCTTATACGAAAATTGTATTTTCTCTCCCTATCACAAGATGCTAAGTTTGTTTTGAATTCTTTGGAGAGTTGTATTCACAGCCTAATCCAAAGAGCTAATACTAGTCTACTGTTGGTGGAAGAATCTAAAAAGAAAAAGTTCCTAGATCAATTTTAATTAGCGTTGATTTTAGTGGTTGTTCTTTACTCAAAGGTGAATGAGAGTGAAACTGATGATATTATGACTTGAATCCCAAAGAAGCAAAAGAAAAATTATAAGCAATTGTTTATTTCAATGAACTTATGTTTATGGGAAGGAGAAGAATTTTGTTTCTTTCACTATCAAACACAAAAAATGTAGAAATTTCATGCAATCGCTTTCAACAAGAATCCAATTCAATGCTAAACTATTCATAAATTGATTCTAATATCCAAAATCCAATCATGAAAAAATATATTTTTGTTTAAATATGAACATAAACTGATTTGATTCAATTCTTCTTATGCCAACAATATTTCACTATTTGCAGTTTTAGACAATCGGAAGCAAGTATCATATAAACAATAAAGAACACTCTCACACCAATCAAATAAGAAGTGAAAACAAATGTAAACGTTTCAAAAAGAAAGCCAAAATAACAAAACTCAATCAAGAAATTTTCTTGCAAAGATACAAATCAAAGACCAAATGGAACAGTACAAAGATCTATGACCTTCCTTGTAACAACTTTCAAACAATCAGATGAACGAGAAAGTATAAAAAATGAACGCAAAATTTTGAAGAGAAAGAGTGATTTCAAAACGAGGAAATATCTTTTTTTTTTAAATCCAAACAAAGACCAAAAATTTTAGAAAGAAACAAGTTTCAAGCTTTATATAAGACACAAGTTGATAGAAAAAGTCCTAAGAAAAAGAAGAACCCAAAAAATCACGCCCAGTTTTATAACCCTAAATTTCACCATACATGCATACTTGGCATTAGGCCATCTTACCTAGTATTTTTTCCAAGCCAACACTGAAAAACTCTTCTTAAAAACATTATTTTTGAAGATGTATGTGCCCTGCACCACTACAGCCCGCATATGTATGCTATCTCCACCACTAATGCCCGCGTACGTACGCTAGCTACACCATTACAGCCCGCATATGCCCACAAAAGTTGCAAAAAATAAAAAGTTGCAAGGGATTCGTTAATATTATGGGCTATTGGGTGGTTTCCTAACCAATTGACTGCCTATATCCCATCACCCAACCAAATAACCATCTTTTTGACATATAAAAAGAGGTTTTGGGGTCTTATTCCAGGGAGAAATATAGCAACAATGAAACTCTACCCATTTCATTTTCCCCCCTTGCCCCAAGAATTTGCAGCCACATTGTGAGTTTTGAGCCAGAATTCCCTATTCTTGACTTTTTCCTCATCCATAAGCTTTTGACCATTCTATAAAGAGAAGTTTGAGAGAAGAAGGATACGTGGAAGTAGTTGGAGCTTGGTGAAGAGGAGCCCGGGACCGGGTTCAAGGAGCAGTCGCCGATCTCATTTTGTAAGTAACTTTGTGAGATTAATATAAAGAAGTACTTTTTCCATCCTACCATATGATGTGTTCAATATTTATGTTTGATTTACATTTTGTTATGACATCTAACCCACTAATTCATATATAGAATGCATGTTCATAGTTTCTTGTTTGTCTTTTGGTGAATGCAAGTCAACCTTGGGAGGAGATATGTAGTCTAGAAGTGACCGAACGCAAAGGGATCGACACCGGATGCAGAGTTTAAGGTAAGACTATCAGATCCCTATACTTTGTACTTTATGCATGAATGTGGGCTACTGTCGGGATAGTTGTTAAAAGTAGGAGACTTTAGATAGTTATCTATGCCTGCACTTTAGAACCCTAGTGTAGTCCGTAGGGGGGTTTTCCCATTATAGCACCCAGTACAGATGTCAATCAATTTTTCAACAGAGAGAAAAAATGGTGCTCTGGTTGTATAAGCACGAGATCACTATAGCACTCCCTAAATAACTGCAGGGGAGCACCGATACTAAAATCAGCGCTCTGGTTGTAAAGGAAGAGGGAAGTTGTTTTCTGAAAATGAAAAATCATCAACCCAGAAAACAAAAAATCAGGAAATCTTGATGATCATCCTGTGTAAGATGACTTCAGGACTGACAACACATGTATAACAGAGGAAAAATACAGTGAGTAGGATCTAAATATGAGAAAAAGCTAAGACAAAACCAAGGAAAGAAACCGAAACTGAAAGCTTATGTCCCCAATGGAGTCACCAATTTATGTTGTAGGAAAATTCCCCTACGGATATGTGAATGTCCTCTTGGATCTTAGACCCCTATGACCAAGACAGAAAAATGCTAACATTGAATACTAAAATTCCTTTAAACGTAGCTAAACTAGTCAAAGGAAAAGAGGAATAAATCATGATGTACCTTTTTTCTGAAGTTTGTCCTTGCTCGGTCCAAGTTGAACTTGATCTTCAATCCATTTAATGAGTTCTGCAATTCAATAGACAACAAATACAATGCATGCTTCCTATTCTACCAAGATTAGTTTAAACTAGATTTATCAATAAGAGACAATCTCATGCAAACATACACAAACTTGAATGAAACAAGCCAAGCATATATATTAATGAGAAAATAAAAAGGTCATTACAAATCTGTAGATGCAAATGCAACAGCCTCACCAAGTCCTCCTTGTCCAACCCCTTGCTCGCAAGATCCATGATCACAATGAAAATAATTTTCACTGATATTCTCCTCCTTTCACCATGATAATGCCTCCTTATATAGGCATTGAGAGGCTCAACCATCTTAGCTATTTTTGGAATAAGTTGAGGATATGACTCCATTAGTTGTGAGATTTCCCTTAGATCCAACCTATAACTTGAATTCAAGACAAACTAACTCAGATGCTTTTTATTTGTCCTTAGAGATAAGGGGGATTCCTCCCCAAGATTCCCTCAACAGATCGATGCTCCCTTAAAGATGGCCAGGGAGAGTTATAGCGCTCCTTGATAAGTAGACAAGGAGCACTAGTGCTCCTTACATGTGAGCAGGGGAGCGTTGATCTCTAAAAATTTGTTTAAGATGATATTTCTTCAAGGAAAAATGTTTGTAAGATTTTCCAAATGACATGTTTTCCTCTTCTAACAAGTCTTAGAGGGTGTACCAAGTATTTTTATGATTTCATCTGCAATGCGACACATGCGGGACGACAATATGATGTTTGTGACACCTGCAACACTTGTGACACTTGCGACAATGACAATGATACATTATCGAAGTGAGGAATTTTGATGTGTAACACACATCGATCTCTCTCATTAGGACAAGTGGACCCCTTTCTAGGTGTCACTTCACCAGCAGGAAAGGTTTGAGTTTGGGTTCTCGGTGCTGGTGATTATGATGAGATTAGTTAAACTAATCCCATGATTATGAGATCGTTAATCAAGTTTATCATGGGGTTACAACTCCCATTCTGTACTATGATATCTATGGTGGAGATCTAATCACCATTAGATTCAACAACTTATATTTGTCATGCATGTCACAGACCATAGGCCTACATGGGTCCACCCCCTTACTCACTAACCTACCAAGTGATGACAAGTGTCACTTTCCAATATGCAATCCAATCCCTAGCCATACACGTGGACTAAATTCCGAACGACACGTTGCCCCGAACATTGGGACACCTAAACCTCCAAATGTAGCATGGACCTCGAGAGGTCCCGGTCCGTGGATTATGATAGGATTAATTAACCTAATCCTAGTAAATAAGTTGCAACCAATTTGGTTAAATTCAAGGATATGACCCCTGACCTTTACCGTGAAATATATGGCTAAGAATTCTTGTGGGTACATCTGACGGATGTAATTTAAAGGCATCATCACAGGGTTTTATGCTCGACTCGGCCCACACATGACCCATGGTTGAATTTAACCTTCACCATGTGACATCCTTGGTTGTGTTGTTTGCCTATGTAGTCTCTATGTCACACATGATGTCACCTTCCTATTCAAATCCAAATATATATAAAATAAAGAGGTTTGGAACCCCATGTGGGAACCTTGTCGACCGAGCACCGGGCCACCATCCTGTACCAAATAAATTGAGGCTGGAAATATTTCGAGGCCCTGAATTTCAATTGACCTCCCTTGACCCAAATATACGATGGAGAGCCATCCACCTTTAGATCCAATGATCCATGGATTATAAACTATCCCAAGGCTCACGCCTCCAACTCCAAAGGAACACATGGCCCAACATGGAATGGCATGTATTTCCTACATGGCATGATTATGGCATGAAACTTCATGAAGCAACTAACCTAGAAAGACATGTGGCACTTGTATAGATGGCCTCATGGCATCATTTTTCTTCTTGGTTCTTCATCCAAAAGTACTAGAACTGAGTGAAATGTGGCACCACTAAATGATGACATGTGGTCCTCTCTCATTACGACACTACATGGATCAATATTAGAGTGAGACGTGGAAACCAAACTTCGAACATCAACCTTATGTTAAGTATTTCTACTTGAACCCTTTCGAATTCTGAGATTTAGTGCACAATCAACACTCTAGGCATGTGTCCCTATCCATACATACCACCTAGTGTGCTATGTGACAATGCCACAATGGGGCACATGACTTATCCACATTGTGACATGTTGTCACCGGGCATCAATCATCGGAACCTTTCCTATGGTATGGGCTTCCATAAACCCCTAATACCCAAGATTACGATAGGATTAAGTTAATCTAATCCCATTAATTACGAGGAGGTTAACTAGGTTAACCTCGGTAATTATGATCCCATGAGATCTATGGTTGAGGTATATGGAGGACATGCATTGTCGATGCGTTGTCTCAGACATTGGGTCCTCGACTCCTTCCAAGACTCATGTACTTAAATACTCCCGAGGGTTTGGGGTATGATATATCCTCCTTGACCGAGATATGCAGTGGTGATCTATCGACCTATCCAAATTCAATGACTCATATTTAACATTCCCATTCAACAACTTCAACCCAACGTGAACTCACTCTAGACTTGCTAGTGAATCAAATGTTGACAAGTGTCGATCTCTTAACATCCTATCTTCTAGGCTAGTGTGACACATCATACTTGAAATCACTCTCTCTCTCTCTCTCTCACCCTCATGCTTATGCAATGAGGTATGGAACCAGGGGATAGAACCTTGGTCCCCAGATATCGGGTATCATAATTCCAATTTGATTTGGACTTAGGATTTCTTCTGGGGTGTGGTGCTCCATTATCCTGAGACACCAACCTCCCTCCTAAGATTTTATGAAAATCTATGGCTATGATATCTTGGTCGATAGATCTGATGGCCGAGATTCAAGGCTCTAACCAAAGCCTTCATGTTGACATACAAATAACTTCGACGTGTAACTAACCCATCTTTGGATGATCAGGATCTACTCCAGCTAGGGAATCAACCACTGTTGAGTCTCTTCGCTCATATAGCAATATACATGCATAAATTTGATTTATTTTTCCTTAGTAAGCATACATATATGTTTATTGTTGTTTGAGTGAATCATACACCACTTTTGTAATTCCACTATCACTCGAAATGCAGAGACTCATTAATGAAATGACCTATGAATTGTTAATCAAGCTCACACATTCACAAGCAATACAAATATTTCAGTGATCAAATCCATTTACAAACACTCTTTTTCACAAAAAAAGTTATAGGCCTAGATCATTCAACTACGTGAGTCTCCAAGAAGACAATATCAATCCTATTTACCAAGAATGCACATTTACCATACAATCACAGGTACCCAACTACTTATTTTAAATCAATTACACAGGGAATAAGGAATACTTATCTGTTACAAGATTGTAACTAGCCAACCGATTATGGGTGTACACCTCTCCACCCTACCATAGGCTCATAAGCTTTCATTCTCCACATTCTAGCCACCCCTGTGCCAAGCCATGACACCATCAGGGTATTTCTCTACACTCCTTTGTGCGTTCACTTGCAGCCACCCATTCGTGTGTTCACTTGCAATCGCCAATTCGTGTGTGTCTATGTCTGTCCCTGCGCCCCCTTTTCCTTCCTTTGCCTCCAAGACTTCATGGGTTGTGCCAAAATTTTCCTGAAGGTACTTTTCCCATCCTTACTTAACTTCCAAAAGAACTGTTCCAACTACTATCATGACTGATAGTTAGTTTTGAGGGCTCGGGACTATCTAGTTCTGCACCATTTTAATTAGGCACATTACTACTTGGCAGAGTAAATTAAATCAGTAATTACCTGTAATATCCCTAGGCCGAACCCAATTGTAATGTAAATAAAAATGTACTTAAGATGGTGAGTTGTTTGATATCATTTTTTGTATGCACCTTTCATGGCATAGTGCGTGCATGTATTGCGTAGTAAAATGATGAAGTGTGAACATTCCAGGATACCTCACACATCATCTTAAGTGTACGCGATATTGAGGCCAGCAAGCCTTTGTGTATATGTTGTGTTTTATAGGGTGGTGAGCCAGTTATTATAAGCTAGGATGCTTATGTTTTGATTAGGCCAGAGTGCCTATATGTTAAAGGCCAGTGCGCCTATTTTTGTATATGTCTCATGATTAATATAAAATACATCGTTGCATGTAGACAGACCACGATAAAAGATATGGGGGACTAAACTCCACTAGTTAGTGAAAGGGAGGGATAAAAGTTAAGGAAAAGGGGCCAAGTTAGGGATCTTAAGCCAAAAATGAATACTATATTAATATTTCTTAAAGTATAAAGTATGGATAATTATTTTATCCTAAGTTCCAAAGTTGGGGATAAGTGGTTGAAAGTATCTCCCAACATGACAAGTGTCAAATTGGGGACATGCATACATATTGTTGGGACTTAGTTCATTTTCCAACATTCTTACCATCATTCCTTCCATCATCCAATCATCCATACCAGGACCATTCACTCGCGTAGTCAACTATCCTTCATACTTCCTATCATTGTACCTGAACCTGTATCCATAGCCATACTTGTTGGTGTAGTTGGTTAGCTTGGGAGTTAGATTGAAGAAGCGAGTTGTTAGGCCCATGGGATATTGAAGAGGCGGGTTGTCAGGCCCGTGAGCAATTTCTCTTTGGGTGAGAGAATTGTTGGGAATTTATTTCCTGAAGGTGTTAAACTATAGCTATAGGTCTTTGAGACTTCCTCTTTGGCTTGTTGTTGAAGCCTTGGAAGGGAAGTGGGTTAGCCGAGGGACTATTGAGCAGAGAAGGGGCACACTTCCTGGGGTGGGACAGGCATGTGGGGAATGAGAGACTATAGGTTGTTAGTTGAGAGAGCACATGTGACAAAATATTTCTTGTTGTCTACGAGCCATTAGCCTGGTTAGGAACCCCTTTACCCGGGTGGAGTTTAGTCCCATCTCGAGGGTGACCCACTGTTGAGAGTGATGAGCAGTGTGGTCTAAGGCTGGGAGGTTCATGGAAGGTCTGCACACAAATGGTGATATTATTACTAAGATAAGTGTCAATTGTGTGATAAATTTACATGCTGCATTGTTATTTACATGTTTAGTTTTATGGGTTTATCTTATGCATGATTATAACTTGTAACATCCCGCTCTGGCACACTGACAAAACTTATTCTTTGAGGACACTTGCTCGCAAGTGATCTGGATTTTTATGATGATGAACCACGTAACCTTGATGATGATGCGTAATGATTGATGACATGATGTTTTACTATTGCTATATACAGGTGCTATTGACTCAGTTTTATTGAGTGTGCAGGGTTTCGGACCTTGAGGATGCAGAGGCATCGGTGGAACTCCCTTGGACTCCGGATTGAGTCAGGGAGTGGG
>SNQJ01S0014042.1:0-23723 GCA_010110895.2 Picea sitchensis
AGATCTGGCTGACCCGGAATGATATGATTTTCAATGAAAAGCAGCAAGCCCCTTTTTTGGCAGCAGCAAAGGCCAAAGCCTTCCTCCTGGAAGCAGTTCAACAACAATATTTTTTCGATTGTGCCTTGCTGCTCCCTGAAGAAAGGTGGTTGGGCCCCCTTTTGCCTCACCCTCGGAATCAGTTGTCAGCTCCTCAAGAAGTGAGCCCGGTGTGGAAAAAAAGAGACTCCGAAGCTACCATCCAAGAATGGTGGAGAAGTCAAAAAATCGCCACAATCTTCTTCGATGGAGCCTCTAAAGGCAATCCTGGGACAGCAGGAGCAGGAGGAGTCATCTATGACTCAGACGGCTCAAGAAGGGACAGTTTTTGTTGGGGAATCGGGCAGAAAACCAACAATCAAGCAGAGATCCAAGCCCTGCTCAAAGCCTGCCAAATAGCCAGAGACAGAGGATATAAAGATTTTCAAGCTCTTGGAGACTCGGAGATTTTAATTAAAAATTTAAACACGGATAAATTGTTCACCAACGCAAGCCTCAACAAAACTCTAAACAGATTAAAGAGAATCCTGCTCGACTTTGACTCCTACAAATTCTACCACATCCTCAGAAACTTGAATAGTGAAGCAGATCTATTGGCGAACAAAGGATGCACTCTCGGGAAAGGGCAGCTTCTCCTAAATGAAGAAAGTTCAATTCATTTTTGTAATTCATGAGTAATCTGAACTCGGAATTAGTTTAAGAATCAGAATCAGAAGCTTTGTAATGATGGCTGCCTTGGTGCATGCCCTTTCTGTTCCTCAATAAAAAGAAAAGGGCAGCAGCTGGCAAAAGAATGTAGAAGGCAGCAAAGCCTGAGAAAGACAGCAGGAACATAAGCTGAAACACAGTGCTGAAACTCAGATGCTGGAACACAGATGCTGGAACACAGATGCTGGGACACAGAAGCTGAAACACAGTGCTGAAAGTGATGGATCTTATGCCTGGAACACAGATGCTGGGACAGAAGCTGAAACACAGTGCTGAAACTCAGATGCTGAACACAGATGCTGGAACACAGATGCTGGGACACAGAAGCTGAAACACAGTGCTAAAAGTGATGGATCTTATGCTGAAACACGAAAAAGTTGCAGCAGCTGAAATTAAGAGTTGCTATTTGGCGCTGAAACACAGTGCTGAACAGGCTTGTTACATATGCTGAAACACAGTTTTGTCACATATGCAGAAACACAGTTTTGTTAAATACGCTGAAACACAGCGTTGGAACAGATGCTGAAACTCAGGGCTGTAACATATGCTGAAACAGTTGACATGGTTCTTATGCTGATCGACTAACATTTTGTTGAAGATACTAATGATTGCTGATTAAGGATCATAACAATGATTAACTTAGTGACATTGATTGAGTTGACCATCCATCATGATTGATACATCACATCTCATGGCTGGCCATGGCTGGTCGGAGCTATTATGCGGCTGACCACCCATGGCTAAACTTCATTGACCATGTGGATATGACTATAGTGGGCCATCTTGATTATTTTTAACCATAGTTTACTATGGAACTACTGCATTGCAACGTCGATCAGGTTTTGTTCAACACATTGCGACATCAGGTTTTGTTCGTCACATTGCGACATCAAATTTTCTTCATCAAATGACATCGTAAGGTTATGTTTACCAAATTACGATGATGGGTTTTTATTTCTCACATTATGGTGTTGGAATAGGTTTGTCGCCAGCCTGACAGTGGTTATGGTCATTACATTATGACGTTGGGAAATGTTCAGCTCGAATGACGTAGGGAAATGTTCATCATAATGCAAATGTTAGTCACAATGCAATGAAATGTTCATCATAATGCAAATGAAACGTTATTCACAATGAGATTTATGGAATCATGTTTTAATTTTTTGACAATGATTTATATTTTTCCCGCTGCATTACTGATAACAAAATGAAAATGTTCATCACCTTGTGACGATGGGAAACATTCGTCACAATATGACATTGAGAAATGGTCGCCACATCATGACTTTGAGAAATGTTCGCTAATGCTGCATGCGAGGAAATGTTCATCATAATGTAACAAGTTAGTCACAATGCAATGGAAAATGTTCATCATAACATGGCAATTGAAATGTTAGTGAGAATGAGATGTATGGAATCATGTTTTACTTTTTGACAATGATTTATATTTTTCCTAAGGACATTGATAACAAAGGTAAATGTTCTCATTACATTGTGACCATGGAAAACATTGTCACAATGCAACATTGGGAAATGGTTGTAACATTGCGACGTTGGGAAATGCCCGGCCGTGAATGTGACGTGAGGGAAATGTTCATCATAATGCAAATGAAATGTTAATGGGCAATGAGATGTATGGAATAATGTTTTACTTTTAGACAATGATTTATATTTTTCCCAAGGACATTGATAACAAATGGAAATGTTCATCACCTTGTGACGATGGAGTACCGTTCACAATGCGACATTGGGAATGGTCATCACATTGCGATGTTACTAGTCACATAGCATGTTTATGTTCGTCATATTGTGATGTTGGGAAATTTTCATTATAATGCAATGTTAGTCGCAATGCAATGGAAATGTTCACCATAATGCAATGCAAATGTTAGTCGTGAATAGATGTATGGAATCATGTTTTACTTTAGACAATGATTTATATTTTTCCCAAGGACATTGATAACAAAAGGTAAACGTTCACACATTGTGAAGATCGTAAACGCTCGGCCACAATGCACATTGAAACACGCCACATTACATGGCATTGGGGAGTCGTTCGTCACAATGCGAATGAGGGAAATGTTCATCATAATGCAAATGTTTAAACACTTGAAACAATGTATAATCATCTTTTAGTTTCTTTGTGGACGCTGGGAAAATGGCTCTACAATGTGGCCAAGAACGCTTTATCGTTACTTTCATCGCTCGAAAAATGTTCATCACATCGTAAGATTGGGAAATGTTCATCAGAGTGTGATATTTGGAAATGTTAGTCACAATGAGATGTAAGGAATCATGTTATACATTTTTGGGTAATGATTTGTATATTTCCTAAGGACATTGATAACAAAGGGAAAATGTTCGTCACATCAGACGACGAAAACGCTTGTCACAATGCTACATTGGGAAATAGAAGCATCAAGACAAGCATCGCTTGGGAAATGTTCATCGTAATGTGATGTAGGGAAATGTTCATCATAATGAAATGTTAGTCACAATGCAAATGAAAATGTTCATCATAATGCAAATGGAACAAGCTAATCACAATGAGACGTATGGAATCATGTTTTACTCTTTTAGACAATGATTTATATTTTTCCCATGACATTGATAACAAAGGAAATTTTGTCAAGACAGGACGATGGGAAAACGCTTATCAATGCTATTATCAGGGAAATGTATCACTACATTGCAACGCTGGGAAATGTCTGTCAGAATGTGATGTAGGGAAATGTTCATCATAATGAAATGTTAGTCACAATGCAATGAAAATGTTCATCATAATGCAATGGAAGTGTTATTCACAATGAGATGTATGGAATCATGTTTTACTTTTTAGACAATGATTTATATTTTCCTAAGGACATTCATAACAAAGGTAAAATGTTCAATACACCGTGACAATGGAGTCGCTTGTCTCAATGCCATTGGGAAATAGTCGCCACATTGGGACGTTGGGGAAAGTTCACAATGCTATCAGGGAAACAAGTTCATCATAATGCAATGTTTGGAAACACTGGACACAATGTAGAATCATCTTTTACTTTTACAACGTTGGGAAAATGGTCGTTATAATGTGATGAGTAATTTTTGTCACATCATTATCTAAAAAAGTTCACACATGACGACATTGGGGAAATGTTCACACAAAG
This sequence comes from Picea sitchensis, assembly GCA_010110895.2. Classification (NCBI taxonomy): domain Eukaryota; kingdom Viridiplantae; phylum Streptophyta; class Pinopsida; order Pinales; family Pinaceae; genus Picea; species Picea sitchensis. Next base: position 3,900 of record SNQJ01S0014042.1, read on the forward strand.
GTGACATAGGAAATTTTAGTCACAATTATTATATGTATGGAATCATCTTTACTTTGTATAAAATGATATATACTTTTCCATAAAATGTATGGTAAAAAAATACAAATTAGTAAAAACAATTTGAAATACATAATTTCCATATTATAACATAATTTAAAACCTTTCATACACATATAAAAAACTTCTTAAAACTTTACATATTAAAATTGATCTGGAATTATAAAGTTATCTTAATTCATTTATTTTTAAATTATTTGCTACTTAATAATTGAAAAATATATTAATACATTACACTATTAATTGAACCATTTTCACTATTAATATATAATTTGGAACCCAATTTGAACTATTAATATTTTAAATTGAATTATTAATACATTACATCTATTAATATATATAATTAATAACTAATTTCAAATTTGAAAAATAAATTCATAATATAATAGAAGTGGGGAAAATAAATGTATAGAAATTATAAACTTGAAATTATAAACTTGAAATTATAAATCTATCTTAATCTATTTATTTTTAAATTATTTTGGCCATTTAATAAATTTAAAAAAATATATTGTTATCATATCTACACTGAACCAATTTCACTATTAATATATTAATTGAACTCCTTGGAATTATAAATCTATCTTAATTCCATTTATTTTTTTAAATATTTATTACTTAATAAATTTAAAATATAATATATTACACTATTAATTGAATCAATTCACTATTAATATATTAATGGGAACCATTATTGAATTATTAATATTTTATTGAACTATTAATGTTAATACAATATTATATTAACTGGTCTGAACCACTCAAATTTGAAAAATAAATCTATATAATATAATAGATGAGAAAATAAATGTATAGACATTATAAACTTGGAATTATAAATCTATCTTGAATTATCATTTTTAAATTATTTTGCTACTTAATAAATTTAAAAAATATATTAATACATTACACTATTAATATATTAATTGAACCAATTGAACTATTAATATTATAATTGAACTATTAATACATTACACTATTAATATATATTAATCAATTGAACCACTTTCAAATTTGAAAAAAATAAATCTATATAATATAATAGAAGGGAAAAATAAATGTATAGAAATTATAAATCTATATAATAGTAGTAATATATTATACTACTAATTGAACCACTCTCACTCATTAATATATTAATAAAACCAATTGAATCTATTAATACATTGCACTATTAATATATATTAATCTATTAAACCAATTTAAATTTAAAAAAATAAATCTAGAAAATATAATAAAAGTGGGAAAATAAAAATTACTTAAACATTACAAATTTATCTTGAAATTATAAATTATCTTTATCTAAATATTTTTTAAAATTATTTTAACTAAATAAATTTAAAAATATTTTGGAAAAATTGTGAAACATCTAAATAATAACATCCCTTCTATAAAATAGAGTAAGAACAGAACGCTCGACTACTCATGATCACACTCTCTTAATATAAAAACTTAGATGCCATCATTCTTAATATTAACCAAAGTGGGTGATTGGCATAATTTGGACTCCATTTTTTTAATGGAGCATGCTCGTTGGAGTACAAATTTCCTGGAGTATTAATGCTTAAAATTTATTTTAATACTACTTCAAAGATATATATTTAGACAATAATCTATACATTAATCAATTCTAAAGTAGGAAGTATCATTTAATTTTATATATTAATCAATTCTAAAATCTAGTTAATTATTTATTTTTTATATATATATATATTATTTATATATGCATAAATACCAAAAATGTAGTACAATGAAAGCTTATTAAACAATACCATTGAATATTAAATTTAGCTCATAGCAATACGAATTAACCCAAACATAAAACTAATTAAGTGAACTAAGGCAAATCTGACATATTAATCATATTAAATGAAAGTATAAAATATTGAAAATTATTAAAGGAAGAATTGCATACCAAATCACAAATTAACCTAAACATAAAAAGAATCAAACGAACCCAAAGCATAACATTTCATATTAATGCAATGCATTGCATGTCATTTCTAGCCTATCATAAATTACAAACGATCTATTCAACATGCACATCCCACATTCCGCCTCGCATAATCTCTCATTTTCAAATAATCTCTCTTTTTCAAGATCCGACCATGACATAATGGTAGTAGAGGTCATATTTATCAATGCATTAACTTAAAATATATTGTGTTTTAAAAACTCATGTATCCAGAATTCATTTATAAAACCTAAAAAATATATTATTAGGCTTTAAAAACTCATGTAACCGTAACCATTTTAAAAACCTAAGAGAAAACTTGGAATCATGGCTTGATTTTAGTAAAGAAATTCTCTTGATGAGTGGACGCCAATCTTTCCAGGATTCAGATGTTCAAAAATGAAGTTTTTTCCAGCTTTCTCTTTAGCTCACCAAATTGTTTAAAATATACTTCATGAATTCATTGAGTTCCGCTTTGAGATCCCAACATCAAATAAGACACATGCAATCTCCACCTAATACTGAATGCTACAAAACAAAATGAATAGAACCTGCATATTATTAATTCATACCTATTTGAACCTCGAATATCTCTAGGTTTCTATGTTGAGCACAAGTTTCTCAGGCCATTTGATACTTCAAAGATATATATTTAAGACAATAATCTATACATTACTAATTCTAAAGTCGAAAACATCATTTATTTATTTTTTTTATATATATGCATCATTTACTTATATATTATATGCATAAAATATCAGAAATGATTTGAAATCGGACATCCACAAATCGTTTGTCTGTATGTAAACCCCTTTCAACCATTGGAAGGCTAATGCAAACAAAATCTAATTTATTTCATCTAACACAACCAAATTTATTTTAATTTTAATAATTTTTAATTTTATTAAAATGTTAGAGAAATATATAGTCAAATCAACCTTAATCTCAAAATTTAACCATCCATTTAAAACCTCCACACAGTAAGCGCAGATTTTATCCAGCCCATATCAGAAAAGGGAACACATTTATTATGAAACATATAATAACTGACCAGAATATCTTTCTCCAACCCATATCCCCAGATATCCTGGATACGCCATTTAAAAGGAAGCCATAGAAATCAAAACTTGAAAGTAAACCTGTTCATTTATTTTTCCCTCAGAGTCACACTCTGCATCATCACCTAACCCTAAATTGAAAAAGTAATCTATCAATTATACATCATAACCTGAAATTGAAAAAGTAATCTATCAAATATACAATGCAAAATTGCATTTTTCAATAAAGTTCAGAAGGAGAAAGTATCTAGCTAAAACAAAACAGATAAAACCAATATAACTCTTTCGTCAGAATTTTTCCATCATAGATGCAATTCATTTATCACAAGAAAAAGAAGCCGTGACATCAAAACCTGAACCTAAAATTACCTACTTTCTGCACAATCAATTGAAAACACCGAGGGAATCCACGCGGCCATAAGCGTCCGGGAGGTGGGAAGTTTAAACGCTGAGGGGAGGTTGAATCCACGCAGCCATAAGCGTCCAGGGAGGTGGGAAGTTAAAACGTTGAGGGGAGGTTGAATCCACACGACCATAAGCATAAGCTCCAAAACGCCTGTGAATATGAAGCACCAAGGCATTCGTATCCATGGAAACCAAAACATCTGAAACCAAAACCTTTTAGGAATATGAAGCTACCGCTGGGCTCTTCCATAATGCATGCCTGTGAATCTCATACTTCATCTCATAAAATAAATACTCTACAAAACCCGCGGGTAACTATATTGTTACAAGAATTTTTAATCATGTTTTAAAAGTGAAAAGTAAACATGATAAACGTGATGATTTATAAATGCAAGGAAGTTAGTTCTTGCATTCTTATTCATTGATTTGGATGTAAGATCAAGAATAAGATCTTGAATTCTCAATTCATTCGATTAAATTTTATAATTAAAAGCATGATTAATCATGAAAGTCTGATAGGGGGACGCCTATAGGCATTCACAGCATTATATCATGAATAATATAGTGGTAATAATTGTTTTAAAATAAATAAATAGAATATCCAATATACATAAAAGTTTCATCTTGAAAATCATATACATGACACTAAACAATAAATTAATCATTAGTCTATAACATAATTCCAATGTTGATTTTGTGGGAATTATTTAAGAATTCTAGATTCAATGTATTTTGTTAATTATTTAAGATTTTTCATCACTTATTAATTAAGAAAAGAAAAAACACTATCTAATTTTTTATAACTAGCACAATTGCTTGTGGCTTGTGAATGCTAAAAGATTGCTTATGTCTGTTAAACTTTCGAGTGGCGATTGTTGGTGATGCCAGCACAGAAACGTAGTCATTTTAATACCTTAATATTTTTTAACTGTGTAGACCGGGTAATAAGTTAGTGAACACAGTAATTTTTAAACATGATTAGGTAAATGTAAAAAAGTAAACATATAAATCCGATGTCTTTATAATGTTTCGTAAGTTAATGGATGAAATTAGAGCCATTCATTTATTGTGATGACTAAAAATATTCTAGGTATATTTAATCTCGTCCATAAAAAACGTATTAAGAACTAAAACCTATTAAATGTGCCCATTGTCACTAGGTGTATGCCTTTACATAATAATGCCAATAATTATACTCAATTCTAATCAACTTTAAGTTATCAACGAATCAACTTGTTAAGATATTAAGCAAGCTAGTAATGAGATTAGATTATTTAATATATATCATTCACTCACCATTTCTATACAGATAATGTATGATATTCAACATTTAATCCAATTTTAACTTGTGACATAAAATCTATGACTATACTTTTGTATTAAATTGCTTTCTTCTTCATTCAATTTATAACTATTATATTCATTTATATAAAATATGTCATTCACCATTTTTTACTAAATTCTTTTCTACAAATCTTATTTTCTCCATTCAATTTATAACTATTATATTCACATATCTAATATATCTCATTCACCATTTTTGTACTCAACACTCGTCTAATTTAAAATAGTCACGAGAATGAATGGCTGGTAGTTTTACAAGACATGAAACATGAGAATATACGCAGCCCATAATGAACTTCACCATCTAACTTTATTTCCAAGCTCTGTGCAAAATTCATATGTTGCATGGCCAAAGCCAACAACCAACTAGCATTAAAGTAAGTTTTGAGAGGCAATCAAAGAGGAAATACACTTTCAATAATAAAATGGCATATTATTCAAACAAAGTTTTGGAGACTATGGAGAGTATAGTAACATAAGGATTACAAAGTGATCTGGAAAACTACATCAACAAGTTAAAAATAAAACTATATTATAAGGTAAATATATATGTTTAACCTACTATCATTTAAAAATAATTGTGATAAGTATATCTGATCAAGATATTAGAATTAAATACTATGCAAAATTTCTAGGTAGAATCAACCATAAAATAGACATTAAATTGATTGGTTCACTCCATTATTATTATTGAGAAAGATGAATAAAAATATTTTAATTTTGATTCCTGAACTAACTCAAAGCTCTATGATATGTTACTTAAAATTGATAAAACTATAATAGTTAAAAAAATGCATGCAACAAAATCCTAACAAATGTAGAAGAATGACTGTGAAAGAAAAATGCATGCAAAGAATGCCAATAAATCCAAGAATGATTCAGAAAAGAAAATGCATGTAGCAAGAATGCTAACAAATCTAGAAGAATGACTCACGAAAATGATGAATCAAATCTAGAAGATTATATATATATATATATATATATATATATATATATATATATATATATATATATATATATATATATATATTCCTAAAGCACTAGATTAACTTTTACAATTGGGTTGATTAGTAATTTTGTTTCTTTCTTACAAATCTAGAAAAATGACTCAGGAAAATGATGAATCAACCAAAGACACTAATTCTATATACATACATACATATTTTCCCTACACTAGATTAAATTTTACAATTGGGTTGATTAGTGTTTTTGTTTCTTTCTTGTAAATCACCCATGGAAGAGGGGGCATTACTAGATAAAATTTATAAAAAGAGGCATAGGGCTACAGGTAATTGATCTAGTAGTTGAACTTAGAGGCCAGGAATTGAACAAAACAAGAGGATTTGATTGCATGAACTTCTTTCGAAATTTTTAATTTTCTAGGTGACTAAAAGAATAACCATATCTACATATATTATATTAAAGCTAATTTTTCTATCATGACTGTCATAGATCGAATTTTAGCATTATTCCATTACATTTCGCTATTAATAACTGAAACATAAAAGCATGAAAAATCATGTGCTCAGTCCCACTTTCATTGTGATTTAATTTTATACACCAAGTAATACAATTAATCTCTACATTTTCTTAACCAATAATACTATGATCTCATAAGAATTTTGCAAGTAGAAATTTAACTAATCAAACAGAATGTCAATATCTAATATAAATATATATATATATATATATATATATATATATATATATATATATATATATATATATATATATATATATATTTCCAATGTGGTCAATGTGACTTTTGGAACATTTATTAAATTTTATAACTAAGTTTAAGCAAACTTCTTCAATGATATTTAAATAGCACGTCAAGGTGTCTTCTTAGGTTCAAGGATTATATACAGAACTAGTGACACACAATTTCGTTTAAGACTACATCAATTTACAAGGAAGGATTGTGCTCCAGACTATACCTTAACCCAGGGACATAATCGAACACAATCTTAACAGGTTGAGTACTTGGGAAAAGTACAGATCAACATCAGTTAAGAGTTCGATTGGAACACAGTGGACTCATACAAGTGGACTGAGAGATCTCTTGGTCCAAACAATAAACTATAGCTAGTTTTTATTATTATTATTATTTATAAAAAGATATGCCGACGCAATGGATCTTGGCCAATACACGCAAGCTAAAGTTAAGGTGACTGTTCGTTGAAATATTAAGGTGACTGTTCGTTGAAATATTACACTGATGTAATTTATTTCGCCAAAAAGCGATCACTTCTTTGAGTGCAATGTTAATAATTGGTGGCAAGGGGAACAATCGATTAGATGTCCTCTAAAATCGTTACTTAACTATTAGATTTGTGGATGTAAACTTAAGCCGTTGTCTACCGGCTGAAACGCACTGACTAAAGGTTAAGATGCTCGGCATACAAAGGTGATCTAGAGCCTTGGGCGACCGATCCCAACATCTACCACAGAGATTAAGCAAAGATGATAAAGAATCCCAAATCTAACTGGTCCAATCAATTTTGGAATATAAGGAAAAGAGACAATATCTGGGCTTTTAACACTCGATTCCTCAAGGAGAATGTCAGTCGTTGGCTGTCATAATTGTAAGTATGGTTACCACAGTAAAATTTTAACATGGAATATCGTACAAGATGGACGGCATCGAGAAATAAAAAAAAAAAAATCTGGCTTTATCGGCCTTTTACTTGAAATTGGAAGAGGTAGTCCTTGGAAATGTCAGGTTGGAATGTAACACTAAGGATAAAAAATAAAACATGATGTATAGCTACAACATCCAGCTGGAGTCTGTATAATGATTGTTGATTAGATCTTGAAACTATGGTGTCTCTAAGATGTGGTTTAAAACAACATAGGGCATTGACTACTCTAGGTGGATATGGGTGGTGTTTATTAGAGGTAAGAGTATGGTTATGATTTGCTTAGAGGAGATGAAAATACTCAGTCTAGGATTTAGGATTGATAGTCTACCATTCATAATCATTTTCTAAGTCACTCAGGTCAAACCCAGAAACTGAAATTTTTAATTGAAAGTATTGTAAAGTTATATTTTTATTATTTTTTTTTTTCTTTTAACCAAGAACGAATTTCAATTTAATTTGGAAAAACAAAGAATCGCCTACAAAATTTCCATTAAAGATTACATGTCCACAATTGCTACACACGATTAGATGATAGATCAAGGTTTCAAAAGTTGGAAAAAAAAAGAAAGGCAAAATAATTTAACAAACCCTATAACTTAGAATTGAAATAGATTCAAGCTTCCAAACATCATTTCAATGGTCATTTAACTTGGAATTCAAGGATTACACCGGTTATTTTTGGAGATAATTTCTATAAAAGATGAATGGACCACTAATAATAGTGTCTGAATTTGACATAACTGGAAAATGATTAATGGAAGTTTACAATTGAATTCCAATGGATGAATTCCATACCACTCAAAAAATGCATGCCCTGCTTGGTGACAAAGATTGGTTTAGGAAGTGGTTGCAGAGGATAAAAAGGCCGAGTGCCCTGACTAAATTTAGTTGGAATCAAGAGGCAAGCAGTTTTAAGGCACTTATTAATGGTTATCATCACATGACTTGAAATAGGCTTGAAATCGATAAAATTTGGACGCTACAACCTTCTCCCCAGGACACCATTGCAATCGTAAGTAATCATAATGACATTGTAGGACTACAAACTGAGAAAAAAGAGACTCAAACAAAAAAAAAATACAAATTCCAATCCTCCAACTGAGCATCATGTGCAATGACTGATTTGAAGCACACAAGAGAGTTGGGGAAATGTCCTTCGAAATTCATCCAAGACCTGGAAGAATGTGTGTGCCTCTACATTCTTGATCGAGGATTCAACTTCAAGTTTGAGTAACGAGTTTAGATTGGAAGCATGTAAATCCTTTCCCATAATTTATAAACCCTAGTTTCCATAAAAATTTGAAGGAAATACGTGCCAAAAATTGGAAATCCAGGGAAAACTGAAAATCTATGGAAAAAATCATTCCCTTAAAAAACTCCATTTAAATTTGTGCCATATAGCCTTGATTTGAGGATATGTAGGTGATTTAATTCCAAAAACACCATGGTTTATGGACTCTAGGCTGCATTTAATTCCAAAACACCATGGTTTACCTCCACATTCTCTCACCAAAACATTGATTCTAAAATTATAAATAATTGGAAATTTAGCCATGAAATCCATAAGGCGAATCCTCTTTGCATGGATTTTCTTCCTATTTTATAGGGTGCTAATGATGTACCATTTAGATTTTTTAGTTTAACATTTTGACTAAATTTTTTAATTTTCTAAAAACTACCTTTAATAAAAATTCCTTTCAAAACATTTAAACCCTAAAATTTCGCCAATTTACTATATTTCACCCCTAAACCATCTATGGGTCGATGAGGAGGTTCATCTGGCCTTAATGACCATCACTTGAAGGTCGTGACTTGAAACTAAATGGATGACACAAAAAATGATTGTTTCCTTCATTGTACTTGTGACAATGTGGCTTAACAACTTATCATCAAGAATCAGATGGGAAAAGGGCAATAATGTAATTAGTGCTTGATGATTTTATCGCTTCCAATCAAAAACATATCAACATACAACACCACATAAATAAAATGGATCTCTCCAACCAATCTAAAATATTAATAATAAAGGATCAACTTTAATTCTTGTGGAAACCAAATCCCAAAATATAAGTATCAAACTTTTGATGCCACATCCTTAGAGATTGTTTTAAACCATACATGTACTTTTTGAGTTTGCACACCAAGTATTTCTTTCCCTTTACTATAAAACATTCTAGTTGTTTCATGCATATTTCTTCTTCAATATCCCCATTTAGGAACAAGCATCTTTACATCCATATGTTCTACTTCAAGATCGAAAGTGGCATCAACAAACAAAATTAATAATATAATAGGCTTCAATTTAGCAACCAGAGAAAAAATGTCACCAAAATCAACTCCCTCTACCTAGGAATATCCCTCATTACTGGGTTTAGATTTATAATTTATTCATTTACCTTTGCATTCAACTTCTTCTTAAACACCCATTTTCACTAATGGGATTTCCTCTAATGACAACACAACTAGATCCTAAGCCTCATTCTTATCCAAGGATTCCATTTATTCAACCATGGATTTCTTCCATAGTTTACAATCATGTGAATCCCTTTCCTCCCTAATATTTCTGGGATCATCATCAGTAAAAGATAAAACAAAATTGGAACAAAATCGTGAAGTATACCTTTGGTTTCCTCTTTCTAACCCATCTACCTCAATATTGAGCATGATATTTTTCTTCCATTCATATTCTTTTGAGTCAGATTCTTCACCCTCCATTGAACTCAAACTCTATTGTCTCTAGTTTTTTCACCTTTGGTATGACTTCCTGTTTGGGAGCATATTTAACCTCTCTAAAAACATCCGGACCGGTGAAATACCGCTTGGTTTTGGGTTCCAAATTTTATATCCTTTTATACCATATTCTTTATAACCAATAAAGATGGTTTTCAAATTTATTATCTAACTTACTCCTATTTTCTCCTTTGGAACATGTACATAATCATCGCAACCAAACACTCGGATATGTTCAAGAGAGGGTTTCTATCCAGACCATACATCGTGTGGATTTCAGGTCCACCAACATGAGGGTGATCTATTTACTGAAAAAATGTAGTACCTACTACCTCCTCTAGAATTCATGTCCAAAACCATCACCACTAAGCATGCTCCTTTATTTTTCCATCAATGTCATGTCCATCCTTTCTACAACCCCATTCTATGGAGGTGTGTATGGAGTAGTCTCTGCCTCTCTATACCACACTTCTTATAGAATTCCTCACCATTCCCACATAACCGCCATTATCTGTCGTCAACACTTTTATTATCCTTAAACTCTTTAGATTTACCAAATACATTAGATTTCTTTCAGAGGAAATAAGTCCATGTATTTCTCGAGAAATTATCAATGAACAAAACATACAGTACACATAGATTTACCTAGTGATGGAATTGGAACAATTCCAAACAAATCATTGTGTAATAACTCTAAGATTCCATTTGCTCTTGTAGCTCCAAATGACAATATTACCAATTTTACCATATATGCAATGTTCAATGAAACCAAAATCCAGAGTGCAATAAGACATAACTTCATAACTAGACCTTTTACCATGTAGTGTCGGGCTTCTTTTGATTCCAGCTAATTTGTCCCAGTCTTTGATGCCACACATTTTATTTTCTCTGGAGACCGTAGAGGTTTGGTATTCTTCATTTCACCCTGAACAAAAAAAAAAATGTTACACTCCATTATCGAGTAAGCTCTAACATCTTGTATAGAGTTCCATTATGAACTCCCCTCACAATTCATTGGATCCTGGAACCATTTTGTAGATTTAAACACTATATGCACCCTACATCACTCATCTTACTTACAGAGATAAAGTTCCTATCCAACTCTAGAATGTGTGAAACCCCATGGAGTGTTATAATACTTCCATCCTTGAGCCACAACTTGAATTTTCCTTGTCCTATGATTAAGTTTGTTGAGTCGTTCCCTAGGAAAAAATTAACTCTACATTATAGTTTTCATATTCAGAAAACCACTCCTATGGGGAGTCATATGAAAGAAGCACTTGAACCAATCAACCATACATCATGATCAAAATGTGTTCTTGAAGAAGCCAAACACACATCCCCTCCTTCCTATGAGAAGGTATTCCCTTCTATGGAAGAAACATAATTAGATCCCTTCCCTCTATCAACCCCATTAGATCTACAATCACACTTGAAATGCCTAGTTTTACCACATTTCCATCATTTCCTTAAGGATTTTCCTAGAGATTTTAATCTACCACTAGATTTAGATCTCCCACTCAAGGAATTTTTTTTATTTTTATCCATGGAACATCCTCTCACAGATAAGGAATTTTTTCTTTGACTATCCATGGTTTTATTCTTCATTCCTTTTGATAACAAGGATCAAACCACATTATCAAACTTTAATGTGGTTGCATTATTCCCAATAGCTACAACCAAACTATCCCATGAATTTGACAAAGAACACAATAACCTGATACACTTATCTTGGATCAGAAATTTTATTGTCAATAGAAAACAATTGACTTACCACAATATTGAAGGAATTTAGATTCTCTTTAATCAATTCATTTATCTTTGTTTACCAAAAGATCCTCCATATTTATCTTCCAAATCTCAAACCTTTGCCCATTAAATTCTCCATCTCGATTTTAAGACTTCTCACCATTTTTTCTTTCACCACAAGAATCACCACTACAGATCTCCCACAAAAACCAAAGTTTATCAAAAACCCAAGATAATTGAACCCTTAGCAACAAAGGTGTTCTCCTAAAGCCAATAAATACTTTGATACAAAACGTAGGCTTAAACCTTTATAGTATATCAATGCACATATAGATTCTTTATAAAACAAAAAGAAAATAATAGCAATCAATAGGTATTCATAACCAATTCTAGAAACCTTTAACCAAGAAAACGAACAAAATGTTTAGAGCCGCAACTCTCATATTTTAACATCACCATTTTCAAATATATGTGTGTGTGTGTGATTTTGTACATACAAAAATTAATCCATTGACATGTATTAGATTACAACCTTAATTCCATGTTGAGCCTCTTTTGTGCTTCCCCCATTTTTTCTATTTTTCTTGTTTCTTTTCTTACCTCTTCTTTTCCATTTCTGTACTTTCCCTCTCCCCATTTATTTTTTCCCTACTTCTTCCCTTTATTGGTTTTGATAAGACTACCATACTTAGCAGTTTTTAATATAATTGTGGACTTTCTGACTCACGGACCTTCACACTTGTATTATCTTCCATTTACCCATATATAAGTTCGTCTAACACTTAGATTATTTTTGCACCTCGGACTTTCAGACTTTCGGACTTGCGTACTTGCAAACCTATGTGATGCACCTCCACTCTCTCCACTTTCCACCCAACATTTTCCAACACTTAGCCATTTCATACTTTCATAATTTTAGACTCGCGGACCTTCGGACTTGTGGACCTGCCTTTTCATACTAGTTGCCCACCTTGATTCTACGCCATTACTTGTTCCTTCACATTTTTCAATGTCACATTTATTGTTATCCCTACAGACCCAACTACTAAATTTATTGTTGAAGTGGTCGTTAATTAATGATGCTTATACTGAGGCTACCGGTATTTATTTTTAGTTAATTCTTTCTTAAAAAGAAATCTAAATCAAATTCATTTTACTATGCAAAGTAATATTTCAAGAAAAGTTGGCAAATCTTCATGAAGAGAGTCATGAGAAAATATCCATGGAACATCCTCTTACATATAAGACATTTGTGCTTTGACTATCCATTGTTTTATTCCTCATTTATTTTGATAACAAGGATGAAACCACATCATCAAACTTTAATGGGGTTGCATTACTCCCAATAGCTACAACCAAACTATCATATGAATGTGACAAAGAACACAATAAACTAATGCACTTATCTTGATCAGAAACTTTAATGTCAATAGAAAACAACTGACTTACCAAAATATTGAAGGCATTTAGATTCTCTTTAATTGATTCTCCATCATTCATTCTCAAGAGGTATATATTTTTCCGAAGGATAATTTTATTTACTAAGGAATTAGAATGATACAAATCCCCTAACTTATCCCATACCACCTTGGATGTAGATTTTCCCAAGACATTTAGTATCACTGAATCTGAAAGACACAACCAGATTATGCTCTTTGCCTTCCTATCCAACTTTGTCCAGTCTTCTGTCAACATACTCGTAGGTGCAGTACCAGGGTCCACAATGATCCATTTCTCTTTGTTTACCAAAAGATCCTCCATCTTTAGCTTCCAAATCTCAAAGCTTTTCCCATTAAATTTCTCAATCTCGATTTTAAGACTGGTCACCATTTCCTTTCACCATGGGAATCACCACTACAAATATCCCACTAAAACTAGGTTTATCAAAAACCCAAGATAATCGAACCCTTAGCAACAAAGGTATTCTCCTAAAGCCAATAAATACTTTGATACCAAACGTGTTGATGATTGCATCTATGTGAGACTTTCTCCAGGACACAAACCTTAGAGAGAGCCCCTAAGAGGAGTGTGTGGTTCCCATATGAGATAGAGATGGAACTTAGATATAGTGTCCTCCTTATAGAGAGTTTATAAGAACTCCAGATGATTCTCCTGTGTAACGCAGTGAAAAAGGAGATCTGCAGAGTTGGACGTGCATGTGACTGAGCACAAGGTGAATGTGTGAAATCCCAACATTGTCATGAGAACATAAATGAAGATGGTGTATTATCATCCTCTGAGCAGAGAGTTGATGAGAAAATCTAGATTAATCCCCTATGTAATGTAGTAGGAAAGAATATATGTTAAGTGGACGAGCATAGGTGAACGTAATCCTAGTGGTTGAGCACCAGTGAAGTAGTGGTTCTCATGTGTAATGCAGTGAGCCAGAGATATGGACATACCTATGGATGTGTCCCTATTGGATGAGCACTAGTGGTTGTATAATATCCCTTGCTATATTGTTCAAGATTCATACTTGCCTGTAACCGTAATTGTAATGTAAAGGGTACAGGTCAGCCCCACCTTAATGTGATTAATAATCAATGTAAAAGATAATTAATCTGGTTAATATTAATTATATTGTGAGCTAGTGAGGTCGGCCCTGTTGTGCCAATAAACACTTATGTTGACAAGTTCAGTATAGTATAAGTAAAGGTAAATTCCCCATTGAGGAATCATATCTTTCATGTGAGTTTGGAAATTTCAGCTAGTACACCTTCTTGGGAAAAGTGCGCACCTCTCTTGGGCGCTAGTATTATATGGTTTGAGCACCCTATTTTGTGATAGGTTCTCTTGGTGGTGAAGGTATTTCTCTTGAATAATATAGCAAAGGATTTGGCTGGGTTTTATTCCCTTGTTCAGAAGGGTTTCCCAGGATACTTATTGTGTTCGTGTGCATGGTGTTTCTTCTTGTGATCTTGGTTGCTGCAACATTATTGGTTATGGTTAAATGAAAAAATGGAATAAACTTAATGCTTAACCTTTCTTATAGAAAAATCAACATGGTATCAGAGCATAGGTCTTGAAGAGCCTCTACACAAGCATTAAAAAACTAAACCGTCCTCCTTTCTACAATTCCATATGGCCTCTAAGGTTTCTGCAGAAATCTGTATGACCCTCTTTTGATCATCCCTTTCACCCATTTATAAGTGGATGTTAGAGATAAAACTTGAACCAAGTTGTACAACCCTCCTCGGCACATATCCAGAGACCCTCAAAATAAAATTCTAAGGATTTTGAGTTTTTGGCCCTAGGGTTTCTAGGGTGTCGAGATTTTCTGCAGAATCCTGATCTTAGGATTTTTTAAACTTCTTGAAGAAATGTTTTCAATTCAAAAAAGAATTTCTATGACACTCTCAAAGTTTGTTTTTGGCATTCATAATCCCAACCAAATCCAAGGTTACCAATCCAACCTAATCATTAAGTTTTCCAAATCCAGTTGGCGAGAGTTTGAAGAATCCAAACAAATTAAGAATATAACCTTAGTAGAATATAGGCTTGATGGAGCAAGCAAATTCATCTCTTGGAAATGAAGGCTCTAGGTCACCCTTGAATAAGATGGCCTTTTGGATGTGGTAACTAAAACTTTACCAGCCACAGCTGCCGATGTAGAGAAGAAGATAAGAAAGGAAGAAGATGTCAAAGCAAGAAAATTAATCATCTACTCAGTAAGACATCATCTCTTACCTCGTATTGCCAACTTGAAGACAACTTATGATATGTATGAAGCATTGAAAGAAATGTTTGAAAGTGAAAACACCCTCATAGCTCTTACCTTGCAGAGCCAACTTCAAAGTACCAAGATGAAAAAAGGTGACATAGTTGATATCTTATTTATGAAGATATCAGAGATTAAAGAACAGCTAGAAACCATTGGAGAAATCATGTTTGATAGAGAACTTGTCTTAACCACTCTCGACAACCTTCCAAAACATTGTGAGCCTTTTCTTCAAAGTATCAGTGGAAGAGAAAGCCTACCGACCTTTGATCGTCTATGGACAGATTGTACTCAAGAATAACTTAGACTTAGAAATAGAGGAGTGAAAGAATCCCCAGAAGAAAATCACGCTCTTGCACTTCATACAAATAAAGGAGGAAAATTCAAAAGAAACTTCAGACAAACATTCAAATATGAAAAGTCTTCATCAAACCCAGGTTATAATCAAAGAAGATATGTTTCAAAAATTCAGTGCTTCAGATGTGACAAATATGGACACTATGCAAGAAACTGTCCAACTATGAAGAAGGGAAGACAATATGCTTCTACCGCTGACATTAATCTAGATCCACCTAAAAAGAATGAAGATAAGAGAGAGGAGAAGTAATTCCTCTAAGATAAGCATGACTACAAACCCAGGTAAATCAATTGATCTCTAATTGTATAGTTAATTGCATTTTTAATAAATGAAGGGTATTATCCCTAGTACGGGATCCCATCCCTCCAAGACTTGGACCAATATCCCTACTATGGGAGTCCAAACCATATTTTATTGATTATTATGCTAGACAAGAAAAGATCCAACTAGCAATAAAATAAAAATCCAAGCTAGACCATTCAAGAAGAAAGGATACAACTTATGGGATAACAGTGAATCTTCAAAGACTTTCCAAGATTGATATTCCTAGTTAGAGATAGATTGAGACAAGAATAGATGTTGTCCTTGAAGAAGAGATACCCTTTCAATAGACCTAAAGAATATCATATGGATATTGATAGTGAGACAATACCTTCTCCCCCTTCAACAGTTCAAAGGGAGACAGACATTATTCCAACTAATCCAGTTGCTCCAGTTGATATATCCAGAGATATTGCATTAAGGGCATAAAAATATGCTATAAGGCAGAGAAACATACAAGTCCCTCAAAGGAACCTTGAGAAAGAAGAACACTTTTTTGAAAGCTATATTTCAATTCATGAGCCACATCATTGAAGAAACAACAAGAGAAACGGGCATGGAAAGACGCCATAACAGAATAATACTAGTGTATCTTACAAAATGATGTATAAGATATTATTCAGAGACCAGAAGGGAAGTTTTTGGTAAACTTCCAAGTGGGTCTATAAGAGCAAGCATGCAGCTGATGGAAGTATCAAGAAATACAAAGTCAGAGTTCTCACAAACAGAGGGAGTTGTCTACGATGAGACACTTGATCCAGTAAGCCCGACACACTTCCATCTGTACTACCATTCATGAGTTGGAAACTATATCAGATGAATGGATTCTTGATGAGTTTGGGTTTCAACAAGTGTTTTGTTGATCCAAACCTATATTATTACAGTGTTGATGACTTGTTCATAAATCCTTGTTGTTGAAAACAAGTAAGCCTTGACTTCGGATTTCAAGATGAAGGATCTGAGTATGATACTCTACCTCTTGGAAGTATGACAGAAAACCAATGATATTTTTCCCGAGTCAAAGAAAATATATAGTGGGAATATCAAAGAAGTTCAGTATGACAGAATAAAAAAACATCGTGATAGATTTGAAGAAATGAATGATGATGATTCAGACTAGATTGATCCATAGCTAATTGGATCATTGATATATATGGTTAACACAAGAACTGATTCATGCCTTGCAGTGAATATTCTTAGCCAATCCATGAGCCAGATGAGACAGACTCACTGGAGAACAGTAAATCATGTATTGAGATATGCACGAGACACAATTTGGTATAGTCTGAGATAAGCCTCCCAATGTGAAAATTGAGTTTGCATGGATATGCCTATAAAGATTGAGCAGAGAGTACAGTGGACCAGAAGAGCACATTCGATTGTTTTATTACCATGAATTTTGCCATGGTTTCCTAATGCAGGAGAAAACAAAACTCTGTGGCCTTGAGTACCACAGAAGTAGAGTATATAACATCGAGTGTGAAAATAAATGTGGCTTCACAAGATTCTGACAAATTTACTTGATCATGAGACAGATTCTATGATGATAACAAGAGCCATGTGTAAATATCTTTGAGAACCAAATGTTTATTGATAGATCGAAACACGTTGAGATGAAATATCATTATATCATAAATATGATACAGAGGAAAATAGTACACATGTAGTACCCTTCTACACATGAGCAGATTGCAGACATCTTCACCAAGTTATCTTGATGAAGAATACCTCCCTAGTTGAGAGGGAGTGTTGATGACTACAGCCAAGACAAATTTCAAAGTACATCTGTGTGAGACTTGGCATGATGAATAATGCCTCCCTAGATGAGAGGGTGTGTTGATGATTGCAACTATGTGAGACATTCTCCATAACACAAACCTGAGAGAGAGGCCCTGAGAGGGGTATGTGGTTCCCATCTGAGATAGATATGGAATGTAGATATGGCCTCCTAATTACATAGAGTTTAATCATGAGACGAATTCTATTATGATAACAAGAGCTATGTGAAGATCTCAAAGAACCAAATAAGCTTATCGATAGATCGTAAACATCGTTGAGATGAAATATCATTATATCATAAATATGATACAGAGGAAATAGTACACATGTAGTACCCCTTCTCACACATGAGCAGATTGCAATATCTTCACCGTTATCTCGATGAAGAATACCTCTCTATTTGAGAGGGATTGTTGATGACTACAACTAAGACAAATTTCAAAGTACATCTATGTGAGATTTGGCATGATGAATAATGCCTCCCTAGATGAGAGGGGAGGCGTGTTGATGATTGCAACCATGTGAGACATTCTCCATAACACAAACCCGAGAGAGTCTCCGAGAGGTATGGTTCCGACCGAGATAGATATGGAATGTAGATATGGCCTCCTAATTACATAGAGTTTAGAAGAACTCCAGATGATTCTCCGTTACACAAAGTGAGAAAGGAGATCCGCAGAGTTGGACATGCTTGTGGATGAACACAAGGTGAACGCGGTGAAACATCAAAGTTTTGGGTGCATCTTCATGTGAATAGTAATGAATATGATGTATTAGCCTCCTCTGAGTAGGGATTTGATGAGATACTCCAGATGAATCCCATGTGTAATGCAGTAGGAAAGAAGATATGTTGAGTGGATGTGTCTATGGTCGAGCATAGGTGAACTTAATCCTAGTGGTTGAGCACTAGTGAAGTAGTGGATCTCATGTGTAATGCAGTGGGCCAGAGATATGGACATCCCTATGGATGTGCCTCTAGTGGATGAGAACTAGTGGGTGTATAAGATCTCTTTCTATATTGTTCAAGAGTCAAACCTACCTGTAACCCTAATTGTAATGTAAAGGGTACAGGTCGGCCCCACATTAATGTGATTAATAATTAATGTAAAAGATAATTAATCTGGTTAATATTAATTATATTGTGAGATAGTGAGGTCAGCCCTGTTTTTCCAATAGACACTTATGTTGACAGGTTCAGTCTAGTATAAGTAAAGGTAAATTCCCCATTGAGGAATCATATCTTTCATGTGAGTTTGGAAATTTCAGCTAATACACCTTCTTCGGAAAAGTGTGCACCTCTCTTGGGCACTAGTATTCTAGGGTTTGAGCACCCTCTTGTGTGCTAGGTTCTCTTGGTGGTGAAGGTCTTTCTCTTGAAGAATATAGCAAAGGATTTGGCTGGGTTTTCTTCCCTTGTTAAGAAGGGTTTCCCAGGATACTTCTTGTGTTCTTGTGCATGGTGTTTCTTCTTGTGATGTTGGTTGTTGCAACATTATTGGTTATGGTTAAATGAAAAAATGGAATGAACTTCATGCTTAACCTTGCTTATAGAAAAATCAACAAAATGAAGGTTTTAAACCTTTACAGTATAGCAATGAGCATACTGATTCTTTATAAAATAGAAAGAAAATAATAGCAATCACACATAGTATTCAGAAATTTACCCTAGAAACCCTTAACTGAGAAAACCAACAAAATGTTTAGAGCCG
>SNQJ01S0014042.1:23733-41243 GCA_010110895.2 Picea sitchensis
CCATGATAATTAAATAATTAATTAGGGTTGTTACATTTGAGGAAGGCGAAGATGATCTTGTCTCACAAGAAAATGTTGTCCAAACACGGGAATTTGTAAATAAGTCCAAAAATAAAGATAATTCTGAAACGGATAAAGAGAAAGATGATGAGAAAGAGAGTAACAAAAGTAAGATAATAAACATCACAGTTAAGAAGCAACATTAGATGATAAATCCCCTGCAAATGATGTATAATGTTGTTGATGATCTAAGCAAGTTGAGAATCACTCTACCTTTAATAGAAGTGGTAAAAACTCCTCAACAGAAGGAAAATATTCTTAAGTTGTTGGACGATCCAGCGAGAAGAATTGAAGCAGTTATCACAAACCCAAAGAAAATTCAAAATACATCAATAGTAAAATTGAGAGGCAAAGTCCCACCCTTCTATATTTTGATAGAAAACCATGATGTTGCACTCCATAATTGTCTAGTTGATATTGGAATGACAAACAATATCATGCATTTGGCAGTAATGGAGGCACCTGGTATGAGTTTCACCAGATACTATGAAATAGGAGAAATCATTCATGCAATTGATTCCAGGCAGGTAGCAGCTTATGGAGAAATTAAATATTTTTACGCTTGGATTATTGTCGCTCCCCATATTATTACATTTTTCAATATTGTGGTGGTGGATCTTCCTCGTGCATACGGATTTTTCCTCGAAAGAGACATGTCTTCCATGATTAGTGACTATATAATGAATGATGGAGCAATGATCAAAGTTCCTTGTGAACCTAGGAGACCATTTTCTTTCAAAAAGAAGGATAACGAATAGATGGAAGATTATATAGATGTTGGTAATGGAAACTATGCCATCCTGGATATGGAGCAGATTGATGACATAAAAAATGAAGATAATTTCTTTGCGGGATACTAGAGGATGTCATTCGATGGATCTTGTTCAAGATCAGGGAGCGGTGTTGGGATTGTTCTCAAAAGCCTCAAAACAATTGTACACCCACATGCCATCAGACTTGAGTTTTCTTGCAAAAATAATGAAGCAGAATTTGAGGCTTTGATTCAAGGAATGATCCTAGAAAGGGAAATGAAGATTGAGAATTTGATAGTGACTGGTGAATTGGTAATAAATCAATTCACTCAGAAATATAAGATTAAGAAGGAAATACTTAAATTATATTTCAAAAGAGTAAATGAATTGATGGAGGCCTTATGTTCTTTCAATATTTCTTTTATTCCAAGGGATAAAAATCAGAAGGCAGATTCATTAGCATTGGCTTCTTTGCTATCGAACCCAGATGACATCCAGAGTGAGACTTATTTTCAAGTAAAAAGAGTATTTCAACCCTCAGTACCTAATAACTAAGAGTATCTCCAAGTGTTTGAAAATGATGAAGACCTAAAGGATTTTCTAGTAAATGAAAAAGAAGATGAAGATAATGACATTGCCTCTGTTTTGAAGAATTGTGTCTAGTCTTAATCTTTTTTCACAAGAGATGATCATAGAAAAAACATCATGGAAGAAGTATCAGTTTTAAAAGTTCAGGAAACAAAAAAAGTCAATATTGGGACCGATAGTTCCCCAAATTACATTAACTTAGGAGTTGATTGTACATCTAAAGAGGTTGATCAATATATCTCCCTCTTCAAAGAATATTTTGATTTTTTTGCTTGGAGTTATGATGATCTAAAGGCCTATGATAAAAAAATATTTCAACATATCATCCCATTAAGAGAAGGAGAAAAACCTATCAAGCAGAAAACAAGAATGATGAATCCCAAGTTAAACTCGTTGGTGAAGATTGAGTTGGAAAATTTGAAGAAAGTCGGAATAATATATCCCATCAGGGATTCTAACTGGCTTTCAAATCCAATGATTGTGAGGAAAAATACTGGGGAGATTCGGATATGTGTGGATTTTGTAATTTTTAAACCTGTGAAGTAAAGAAATGCATATAGATTCTTAAGCAAAACAGAAATTAATCAATGGCTCATACACATAGTACACAGAGATTTATACTGAAAACCCTTAACCAGGAGAAAACCTTCCAATGCTTCATTGTATTAATTTCACCATTCACCATAAAATATATATACTATTTTTTTAGGTATTCCGTAGATACCAAAACCCTAATCCCTTAATCCAGGATTAATTTAGAAAACAGCTAAAAATAGCAAAATCCGCTAAAATAGCAAAAACGCCCAAAAGAAAAAATTTGGGGCGTTGCGCGTAACCAGGGGGGGCATACCTGGGCCCCCCTAGGACCCCCCTAGGAAGCGCCTGGCACACACGACACAAATATCACTACTAGAGGGATCGTCATATGCATTTGTCAAATCTGACACGCCCGCACACACACATGCAAAGAATATAACACATACCCAACAAATTTTAGAGATCTCATTAAGTCAAGTGTAAACGATAATTATCCTCTGTCTAACATGGAATTCCTTCTTCAACAAGTCACTAGATCTTCTTGTATGTCCATGTTAGATGGTTTTTCTGGATACAATCAAGTTTTGGTTGCAGAGGAAGATAGACCTAAAACGGCTTTCATAACACCTTGGGAGACATATGCATATGCTCGGATGTCGTTTGGTTTAAAAAATATTGGAGCTACGTTTCAGAGGTCTATGGACCACAAATTCGAAGGTTTGATAGGGAAATTCATGGCGGACTACCAATATGATCTAACAGTTCATTCAAAGACAAGAAATGAGCACATCCATCATCTAAGGCAAGTATTTGAAAGATATAGATTATTTGGAGTTTCTTTGAATCCAAAGAAGTGTTTGTTTGTTGTGACTGAAGGAAAGTTGTTGGGTCATATTGTGTGTAAACAAGGAATTTATATTGACCCGGAAAGGGTTATGGCTATCAATGAACTCAACCCTCCATCATCTAAGAAAGGAATCTAGTCATTTTTTGGCAAAATCAATTTTGTGCAAAGATTTTTCCCTGATTACGTGAGCATTGTAAAATCAATTAATTTATTGTTGAAAAGGGATAAAAGGTTCGGATACACATGAATCCTTTAGTAACATCAAAAGGGAAATCACTACGACATCGATCCTTTTTAGTCTGGATTTTCAAAGAGATTTCGTCATGTATTCATTTGCAATAGAAACTTTTGTATCATCTGTCCTTACTTAAAGAAATGTCAAGTGTGAAGAGCTACCAACAAATTTTATGAGAAAGACCCTCCATGATTATGAATTGAGATACTCAGAATTGGATAAATAATCCATGTCTCTCATAAAGGAAGTAGCACACTTTTGGACCTATATTTTAAATTCTCATGTCATGGCATATGTTCCATCCTCTCTAGTTAAGACGCTTTTGAACCAGCAATTAAGAGAAGTGAAATGGGAAAATTGGCTAGCGAAAATTCAAGAATATGACATTAAAATTAAGCCTCTAAAAGCAGTTAAAGGGAAAGGATTGTGAAAGCTTATTGCAAATGATGATGCTTTGAAATGAGTAGTTTCGGTTTCAAACAGAAAATCTATAGTTGGCTCTGAATGGTACAAAGACATTGTGTTTTATTTAAAGTCTGGACAATTTCCTGTCACCATGACTCCAAAGGAAAGAAGGGCATTAAATATGAAATCAAATTAGTATGTGTTGATTTATGAAATCTTATTCGGAAGGAATTATGATGGCATGTTATTGAGGTGTGTTGATGAAAAAAGAGCTCAAGAATTAATACAAGAATTTCATGAAGGCATATGTGGGGGGGATTTTTCACCTACTACTATAGCAAATAAAATAATAAGAACCAGATATTATTGACCATCAGTTTTCAAGGATTCATATGCGATGGTGAGAAAATGTATCATTTTTCAATAATTTTCAGGGAAGATGAAGAGGTATGCAATGCCTTTGCAACCCATATCTGTAGAACAACCATTCTCACAATGGGGACTAGATGTCACTGGACCAATAAATCCAAAATCAAGTAAGGCGAATATATATATTCTTACTGCTACGGACTACTTCACCAAATGGAAAGAAGAAATATCATTGAAAAAGGGTGACTCTGATGAATTAATTAAATTCCTTAATGATAACATCTTGTCAAGATTTGGTTTTTGAGAAAAGTTCATTACACACAATGGCTCAATTTTTATCGGGTCAAAATTCACAAAATTTTGTGGGGAGTATAGAATTGTGATGGGACAATCGTCGAACTATTATCCACAAGGGAATGGTCTTGTCAAGTCTACCAATAAGACACTCATTCAGATTCTAAAGAAAACCATTAATCAAAGTCAGAAAAATTGGCACTTGAAATTGACATATGATTTATGGGAAAGCATAATGACTCTGAAAGATAGTACTAGGATGTCTCCTTATATGTTGGTTTACGGAAAGGAAGAAAAAATTCCAATCATCCTTGAATTGAATGCCTTGACTTGTGTAGTTAACATGGAGGAAACCGAAGATATTACTCCTTTACAAAAGGGATTAAATCAATTGTTGAGATTGGAAGAAGAAAGAAGTGAATATTTGCACAAAATATCACAGAGGCAACAAAATATCAAAAGATACTTCGATCAAAGTGCAATAGTCAGAATTTTTCAAAAAGGCAAACTGGTGTTACTCTGGAGCAAAGCAAAGAAGAAGTTGTCGATGCATACGAAATCTGAAGCACTATGGATTGGGCCTTACCTCATTGAGAAAATCATGGGTTTCAATTCATATATGCTTAAATACATGAATGAGAAAATGTTAATGTTGCATGTCAATGGGAAACACCTGAAAAGTTTTTTTCGCTTGAGTTTCTCTCTTCTCTTTGTACATAGTTTTTCATTTTATTTTTTACATCCTCATTTTTTCAACTCCATTTCCCAAAGGATAAAACATCTGGTCATGAGATTTTGGATTCTTTACAACCCGCAAGGGGTTATCATCCCATAGTTGGATCCATTGGTTGAGCCCATTTTGTGCTTCCCCCATTTTTTCTATTTTTCTCGTTTCTTTTCTTATCTCTTCTTTTCCCTTTCTATACTTTCCCTCTCCCCATTTCTTTTTTCCCTTCTTCTTCCCTTTCTTGGTTTTGATAATAATGTTATACTTATTCATTTTTATTATGTTCGTGGAATTTTGGACTCGCGGACATTCGCACTTGTATTATCTTCCATTTACCCATGTATAAGTTCGTCCAACACTTAGATAAGTTTTTCACCTCGGAATTTCAGACTTACGAACCTATGTGATGCACCTCCACTCTCTCCAATGTCTGCCCGAGATATTCCAATACTTAGCCATTTCATACTTTTGGACTTTTAGACTTGTGGACCTGCCTTTTCATACTAGTCTCCCACCCCAATTCTCTGCCATTACTTGTCCCTTCACATTTTTTGATGTAACATTTATTGTTATCCCTACTGACCAAACTACTAATTTTATTGTTGAAGTGGTCATTAATTAATGATGCTTATACCGAGGCTAGTGATATTTATTTTGAGTTAATGCTTCCGTAAAAATAAATCTAACTCAAATTCATTTTACTATGCAAAGTAATATTTCAAGAAAATATGGCAAAGCTCCACGAAGACAGTCATGAGAAAACAGTCGTTTTGTGGGTATACTTTGAACGTCTTCATTAGATAAGACCAGAATTATCATTGGTCCCACTCCTATTGGTATTATTCAAAATTGTTGGGTAAAGAAAACAACAAAGTGTGAACCTCGGGAATAGTACTAGTGGGATGTGTTCCAGAAGTCTTTGAATGCAAGGATATTGTCACCTAATGCGTCGATAAGATTATTCAAAAAATAAGGGTCATCTCGTTGCAGAGTAGTTCTCCTATTTCATTGGCGCCTTCAATATTTAGAGAAATGTTGAAATTGCCAGAGTCGAACCTAGTTTATAAAGGGGAGGAAGATAGAAATTTCCTAAAAAAACAGGAACAATAAAATAGAGATTCTTCAAGAGTATTTGCATGACCCTACATCAATGTTTGAAGATATATCTAGAATTCAGGTAACTTCTTTAAAAAATCTTAGAAAGAAATTGCATGGTTATTTACTCGAATTGTTGGCCAGGACTCTACAGAAACCATTCCCCGACTAGCATTATGTATATTGCATTCTGTGGTTCATGAAAACACTATCTTCGACTGGGAGAATATTATTTTGAATGAAATCACTTCACAATTGACTAATTTCAAGACTGATAAAAAGTTTCATATGTCATCTTATTCAATATTTTATATAACATACTGACATACCTTTGAGGGTTTAAACATTGCCCAGAGAGTGAAAATAAAGGTGGACCCTATGACCGGGTATGTGGTACCAAGCTCTATGGAGGCAGAGAGTCAGCCATCATTTCTATGAGGTATATTATGATTTTGTGTCTAAATTCAAGAATTTTTTATTTGGGGAAGACACTTCTCGGTTATCATTGGAAGCAACGGTTTTTCTGAAGGGAAAAGGAGTTCTTCATAAAATGAAGGATTACAATATCATCAGGGTTTTCTTCTCTATAGAAAAACATATGTTCTTTCCATACTATATATCTGATAATTTGTTTATCATTGAGATAGCTAGACAGTATAAATTTTGGTTCCATACTTTCTCTGAAAAATAAAAAAGCAACTCATACCTATCCCATGGAAAGTTGGTGAAATTCTTCTCTGAGAAATTTCCAAAATAGACGAATATACTTCTTGTTTTGATCATTCTGACTTGATATTTGCAGCGGAAATCAAGGGTTTCAACCCTAATCATTTTTTTTATAATCATTTTCTTTTAGTTGGGCACAACTATGCACTTATAAATTCAGTCGCCAGCAGAGAAGAAAAAAATGACAGCCACAATCCAAATAATCAAGGAGCCGATAGAGATTTTCAAGATATAGATATTGTTATAAGTACTATAAAGCACCATAAAGAAAGAGGTAAACCCTCGAGTGAGAAAAATGTCCAGTCACCAATTGTCTCTCAAATAATTTCCTTACCAAAGGCAAATCCTCAGCCAAGGACATCCCACACAAGAAAAATGCATAGCAATAACTCAGGAGGTGATGAAGAGAGAAACCCTGCTAAAGGGAACCTAGAGAATCCCCATAAATTAAAATTCAAAATAAAAATGACTAATTCACAGCAGGAGGGGGATGAAACACATGCTCCAGAAGATGATTTGTTATTGGATAACATGGATTTGGATGTAGATATTAAAAATATTACTTTCCTAGATGTAGAAGTATCGGCTAGATAAAAAGTACAACATATTTCTGCACTCATGATCAAGGAAAAGACATTTTCTGATGAAGAAATGTTCATTGTACAAAATGCCTCTTTTGATAAAGAATCTAATAAAATATTTTTGGAGAGAACTACAAAGAGTAAGAGTAGGTAGCTATGGTATACCATTGATACTCGAGATATGCTATCTTCTAAATTATCATATATTCATAAAGTTATAGGGGATGCACTTGATGTTTCGATTGCACATATGAAGTAAGAGAATGCTCCGTTGAAAGAAAGAATTAAAGAATTGGAGGAAACCCTCATGCCTCCACCTATTTTGGATTCTCCCGTTGTTATGATTCATCTTGGAAAAGGTCTTCAAGAAAACCCAGAACCAAGTGCAAGGGTCAAAGGAATTTCCAATTTAATCATTTCCACCCGATATTTCATTAAAGAAAATATTAAGAAAAGGATGTCATTGATTGTAGAGTTGTGGGATATGGCAAAGGGTTTTTCTTCTCTCATTTTGAGAATTCAGAATACTAGGGAATACTTGAATTTAGATTTGAAAAATGATGAAGGGTTTTGCAGAGATGAATTTCTGATGTTTGCAATGAAAGTTTCAGCAATGACAGAGCAATCAAGAAAGAAAGAAAATCTACCTTCTCCGAGTCGCATCAAACAATTAAAATATTGCTAGATGGAAAGAATTATTGTGTTAAAGGGACCGATAACTCAATTGGTTGATTTATCAAGAAGGAAGAATGAATCATATTCAAAAATCCTTGATTTGGATATCGCCGAAACCATTTTTGAATTCCCGGACCCTAAATACATTTCAAATTCTATGCTCATGAGTCAATGGCATTTCGAAGAGCAAATTGAAGAATTAAAAAGGACATCGGCTAAAAAGTTTGATAATATGATTGAATTTACACATGACGAAATTGATAGTTGTCTTGTCGAGTACACAAATAAAAATGAAGCTATTGAAAATATATTACAAAATTTATCTGTTAATCTTAGAGAAATTGAATAAGAGTTTTTTAATGTTAAAATAAAACAAGAAGTAATTGTTTCCCCATTAAGGGAATTTATCCAAGAATGGTTGAACAACTCAATCACCAAAATCTTTGAACTACCAGTAGAGGTAGTTATGAATAGTAATCAAACTGCAACCATCAATATTATAAAAGAAACAACAACAAGCAAATGAAGATGAGAGATACCATCATAGTAAGTCCATGTTGATCACTTGCTTCTTTCTTTATCGGTTTTCATCCAGTTATTCTTCTTCTTTAAATAGAAAAGTATAATTGAATCTTGATAACTTTCTCTTTTTCTTCTTTCTATATTATGTTGATCGATATTCACCCACTTTCTTCCTTGTATGTTCTATCTTCTTGTATATGTTTTCGTTATGGTCCATGGGAGCCCCAATCCCAATCCTATGAGAAAACGCCTTGGATTTCAAAGCATTGTAACAGACAATATTATTTTTGATAAATCCCAGAGAACTCATTCGAGATCAGTTTTGACTGTATTTATAACTCTGAATTTTAAGTATAAAGTATTTGAAATTGATCTATCGTAATCTTCTTTTGAGATATATAAGCAATTACTCTATAAAAGTTCTCTTATGCGTACGAATCATCTTCTTTTATTTTGATGTGATCAAAAAACTTTATTTTCACTATGATGGATGTGAGGAAATTTTGTTTATTTTCTATAATGTGTGATGTGTGAGATTCCTGGTCCATTTCTCAGGAATGTTCTTTTGTAAATCCTTTTTAATTTTCAGCATTTGATCTTTCTTTGAGCATAAAATATTGGACTATTGTAAGGTCTTATATTATTTATTGATCTGAATTTATTAAGAATATAATAAGCCAAAGAGGAGTACCACCTCTATAAAAATGGAGGATTCATATCCCCATGAGTTTTATGTTTCGGTCCTCGACGGATTCAAGTGTCAACAATTCCATAAATGGAATTAGAAAAGCATGGGCCATAATACTGTGTACCAAAATTGTCCATTAGAAAACCATGGGTCGCAAAACAGTGTGCCAAAACCACCCAAAACAGACCAAAAAAATGCTCAATTTTTTTCGAGGGATACGACCCCCCTTGTGACCCCCTCGCTGCACCCAATGCAACAAATCGCATGTGTGGCTAACTGTGAAAAGAATATAAAACATACTCAACATTATCATCATGGCACTAGCACACCATAAGTATGATGGGAAATGCATTAGTACCCTTTAATTTATTATGGATATAGTGTATTTCATAGGTCCAAATTGATTAAGTGGTTTTCCATTCTTTTACAATAGTTTTATATTGCTCAAGTTCATTGTCATAGTATTATTGAAGGGAGATATATCTTCCTCTTTACTTTAGATATATTTACTCTAATTTTTGAGAGGTTGTTGGTGACTCAACTAACATTTGATCGTTGCCCTCTTAAGACAATGGTTGATGTGTGTATGCATATGCGGGGGTCAATGTTTCCCAAGAAGGGCCAACTCGAGTACTTGTGTAGGTTGGTGAGTGCAGAGATTTTGGATTTATTAGCTATTGAGGAAAATCACGTCCTCGATCTTGTAAAGTATCCACATATAGGGATGGACTGGTGAGGATTGTCAAACATCCATTTTACTCTAATCGAGCCACCAAACACAAGAGGTAATATTATTGTTATCATTTTTGTCTTATTTAATGCACGTGTGATTGTTTATAATATTTTCATTAAATTGCCTAGTTATTGATTACTACTATTTTTCATATATTGTCCCATATGTTGGTGAGCGACCTCCCCAATATGATGTAGATATGGATAAGACTAATTAGATGGCTTAAGCACAAATACCTAGCATGCCGTAGAGACCAAATCAAAGATTTTGTCACCAAGTCATAGATTAATTATGTACAATGATGTATGGCTTCATATCAATGGTGTCAATATAACCTCAAGTGATCATGCAGAACCCCAATCTTGTGTAGATATATATGATCATTCTCTGCAATATTATTTTATGGATGCGATATTGTTGATATCCCAATCCTACTTTAGAGGGTGAAGGATAAGGGGAAACGAGTTGCAAGATGTGCTCATTCGTATTCATTTGCTTCATTTTTAGATGTCAAGACATATAAGGATTCTTATCCTCCATTACTTCTTCCACGATCCCCCCCCCCTCCTCCTCCACTTGTGCCACTAGCTAGAACAACTATTAATCCATCCACTAATCTAACTATTGCTCCACCTATTGCACCAACTATTGATCCTATAGATAGTATGATCTTATCAGGTGATATAGATCATACTAGATAGATATCAAAGTGTAGCTATATTCTTATATAGTGGAGGTATTGATGCCTCTGGATCTAGTGGTAGACCTAGCACCAGTTGACATGTATGTTGATAGTTGTGATGTATATATATATATATATATATATATATATATATTGATTTTAGAATTGTCATTCACATATATTATTCATTTTCATATCATGTTGATGTTGTTGTTATTTGATTTATAAAATGTATTATGTGTATGTTAATGATTAACATTCGTAATGATTTATTGGTTTTTAAATTAAACTTGAGATGTATCAATCTTTAAATTTGAGATGTCATATAATGTTTAACTCTAGTTATACAAAATTATTTTCATATAATGTTTAACTCTAGTTAAAATTATTTAATTTGATTGTGAGTGCAAAAATTTGTAGTCATTTAATGACATATAATGTTTAACTATTTTTCATGTGGAATTCTTTGTTATGCAAGAAGATACAATATGTTGAGTAACATGTTTATAAACTTGAATAAATTATTTAATCAATTATTGCATGATTTTGAAAAAACTTTTTTAAATCAATTTTTTATTAAATTTATTCTTCAACATTTTTACAAAACTTATTATTAATATTGATAAAATTAAATTATGTTAATTAAATCTAACAAAATAATTGTTCCTCCTATTTTATATAGTGATAGCATCTTGTATATTAAATGAAAATAATTCTAAATGGTTATATTAAATATATAAAACATCAAAAAATCATTTCAATTAAAGTGATTTAGATGATAAGATTAAATTATTTAATCAATTATTGCATGATTTTGAATAACTTTTTAAATCAATTTTATTAAATTTAAAATACTTTTAAAACTTATTATTATTAATATTGATAAAATTAAATTATGTTAATTAAATCTAACAAAATAATTGTTCCTCCCATTTATATAGTGATAATCTTGTATACATTAAATGAAAAAATAATTCTAAATGGTTATATTAAATACAAAAAGATATAAAATCATTTCAATTAAAGTGATTTAGATGATAAGAGTTGTTAATATTAATCTTACCAATTATAGCATATTGAATCATGAAAAAAGAACTTAAATAGTATTTTATTAATTCTTTAAACCATTTTGTTTAATTAAATATTCTAATAAATCATGAAAATAATTTTATTATTTTATATTAAATATTAAGAGATTAAAAAGATCTTCAAGTATATTGAAGTTGAGGATAATACTTGTTAATATTAATTTTACAAATAGCGATAACATATTACATATTAAATCATAACAACAATTTTAAATTAGATTTGATTCATTTTTAAAATCAATTTGTTTAGTTAAACCATCTATTAAATTATCAAAATAATTATAATTTGTTATATTAAATATACAATATATTAGAAAAAAACACCTTCAATTAAAGTGATTTTGACAACATTAGTTGTTGAGATTAATCTTACAAAGAGAAGAAACATGCATATCTTACAATTAAAAATGGTTCATAATTCATTAAAGAGTTTGAAGTTCCAATTTTGTTTTCAAGATGATGGTTGTAAATTGTTGTTAACTTTTCATATCCAACCTCATAAAATGAAGAAAAAATGATTTCGGTTTTATATTAAATTTTTGGAATTATTGAAACTTTGCAATAACTAATAATGCCTAAATATAATCGTTAAATATGTTTGTGAAATCACAACTAATCATACTTTTATAGGGTCAGTCATTTCTCTAAATGTCTGCAATTACATAAATATAACAAATGGTCCCAAAGGGGGCATACATAGAGTTAAATGTATATGTAATGGTGTAAATGTATGAGTAGTAGGGTAAACATATATGTAATAGGGGCCAACCTAGTAAAGGGCCCACATGTGCAATGAGTGAGAATATGTATTTATGTGATGAACATATGATTTGGATATATGATTGCATTTGGGTATTTGAAGAAGGTTCTCTTATTATTTAAGGAGTTATTGTGTAACTCATTTCTCTTATATATTTTGGAGTCATGCTCCACGTTCACATCTTGTGTACGTTGTCTGTACTCTGGTTTATTATGTTATTTTAAGAATTTGGTATCAAAGATCAAAAATCAAAAGAGATCAAGAAATAAGTTGATGGGTTATCAAAGATATTAGACCTTAATGAAGCACTCATTAAGGAGGTTCAAATATTAAAACATGGAAATATTAGAAAATGGAAGTGGAAAAATGAAGAGTCGAGGAAAGAATTGAAAACGAAAGATGAAGAAATCAAAAGGTTATGTAGACATAATTAATAACTTCTTAACAATGTTAAGAATGTGAAAAATTGCTTATAAGAGACAGAATCAAATATCATTAATGTAAAAATGAGTAAAATTGTTGAAAAATCCCTATATGTTGATAATATAAAATAAAAAATGAAAGTAAGAATTGAAAAGGAAATAAATAAATTGATGGGAAATATCATCATTCGGCTTCAAAAGGAGAAGCAAGACAAGATCCAAGGTCATCGGAAAATGCTTGAAAATTTGGAGCTCTAGCTTAAGGATGTGCATGTCAAATATGATGGTATTAGCTGAAAGGCTAGAGTGATCAAATACCAAGCACAAAATCTAGATGGTGCCATTTTATTTGAAAACAAGACAAACGACATGAGTGTGTAGAATGAAGGAAAACCATCAAAGGTGAAACTATATTCACATTCTCATTACCAAGAAACTTTCCAAGAAAGAAAAGAAGATTAATATCGATGTTTCCAAGGAAGAAGATGGAATAATCAACAATATTCATGGAATAGTATCACATAACCATTATTTGATAGGATATTATCAAAGATCGACAACTACAACAAATTGGAGAAGTTGTAACAACATCAAAGGAAATCAAAGGAAAGAAAATTATGGAACAACAAACTATCAAATATTAAACCAAAAAGAATCGAGTTTGGATGGATGGATCGTCATCAATAGTAACATGAATGTAAGAATATAAGAAAATCTTGTTACTTGGTTTCATCACATGTAAAACACTTAACTGTAAATCTTTAAGGACAAAGCTTTTCGAAGGAGGGTATTATGATATGACCCCAACTCAAGGGAGGTGTATGTAAATATATATGTAATTGGGTAAATATATGTGCAATGGGGTAAAAGTATATGTAATAGGGGTCATCCAATATGTTAGAATAGGTATATATATAGAGGTCAATGTAGTCATTATGGGATGAACATGTGATTTGGGTATATGAATGTATTGGGGTACTTGGAGGAGGTTCTCCTATCATTTAAGGAGATATTGTGCAACTCATCTCTCTTATCTATTTTGGAGTTGTGCTCCATGTCTACATCTTATTTGCATTGTCTGTACTCTTGTTTATTGTGTTATTTTAAGGATTATGTACATAAAAACAACTAACGACAACTATGATAATTAAGAATGCACACATAGTTGGCTATTATAAAAAAAAAACATAATAAAATAATGCATCCACAACATAAATGTTGAAATAAAACATGTACATATCACTAGTTGTTGTTGTTGGTCCAATTATCTTCCTCACTTGGCATGATAATGTTGTTGTTCTCAAAAACATGTTTTGATCTTGAATCATGTCTTACTATGAGCCACCAATCCCTATCCAACACATTCAGATAAAAAAACACTTGGTTGTGGTTTATGTGGGAAAACATAAGGATCCATTTTATGCCACTTATTTTTAGAGTTAATACATGTTAGCCCACTATCATGATCTTCCTTTAGATTACTTCTTTGAAGATATCCCATCACTTGCACCTAAAAATAACACTTTGGAAAGATGAGAAATCCACTTCCATGATCTTTTGTATCTTTCCAATGTAACCTAACTTCCCCTCTATTACATTTTTATCACGATGGCTAGCACAACTAGGTTGTTCAAACTCACCCTACATTCCACACTAAAGTGTTATATTATCAACATTATCAAAGTGAAAATGATATCCATATACCCACATAGATGGGAACAAATACACATGTAAAAGTATGAAAAAAGGATGGTGTCATATGCTTAGTATACGGAGCATTAATAAAAACATAATGCATGTTATCATTCAAATGTGCATTTTAAAATGAGCAATTGACATACAAGGATTATTATAGATTGTTTGCATCCTATCCTTATGTTTAGTGCATCCTCTCCACCACATGGGTAATGATCAAACGTGTCATATTGATCTCTCTTATGGTTAGCCACCAAACTATTGGCATATATCATTGGTATATTTTGTTTTTAAATGATCATAGGTAAGGCATGCTTCTACCATTCAATTTTCTGAATTCTTTCATGTCATTTTCCCATTTCCTTTCCTTATTTTCATACAACGCAGCCCATGGTTGCATTTCCTTTACACTGTAAAAAATAAATTTGTTGATGGCATCAATTTCTAAATTCATTGATGTATTCATGAAATCCAAACAAATATTATGAGATAAAATATTTATGATCAATATCAATGTAAAAAGTTAACTCTATAGAAAATTGACAAAAGATAAGCGACTTACTCTTTATCATGCACCTGTTTTCACTAGTTTGGAGTAGCTCCCCTTTCCTTTTTTCCTCATCCTGATGGTCGTCCCAAAATACTCTACCTTATGTGTCATCAATTTACTTAATGCACTCACTATCATAATATAATGACTTATATATTATGTACCCTTCCACCATAGACCCCACGAGTTTTTCCCTTTGTCAAACAAAACCCTTCAACTTTTTCATGTACCTCTCCAAGAAAACATCCCACGACATGAGAGCACCCTGGATAATTTAGCCTC
Source organism: Picea sitchensis (assembly GCA_010110895.2). Classification (NCBI taxonomy): domain Eukaryota; kingdom Viridiplantae; phylum Streptophyta; class Pinopsida; order Pinales; family Pinaceae; genus Picea; species Picea sitchensis. The sequence goes on from SNQJ01S0014042.1 coordinate 39,047, forward strand.
ATTATCTAGTGAATTAGAAGATGGACCTATAATTCCATGAAACTCATGGTTAGTGCCTTATTAAATATACAAGCAATATCAACTATCTCTTGACACGACTGTGTAATGTTAGCCATATGAATCTTCTTTGATGTAATCCAATGTACAAATGTAGATAGTTTAGATATGGTGCATCATAGATTTTGGGAGAGATCATGGTTCACACAACCACACATGAACAAATGATAATTGTACTACAAAATAAACACATACAAAATTAATTGGCACAAAACTATGAGTGCATAGAATATAACCTACATTGTAGAAAAAGAGGCATGTAATCAACATACATACCCCTAGAAGGTTTATATGATCATTCGATTTCAACCCCAATAAATTTCCTTCCAAGATTAAGTGGCATCATAGATTCAACTAGTATAAATAAGGAACCTTCACACCCAATATAACATTGTTCGCCATAGACAAATCATGTTTCTTCAAAATCCATGAGATCTCACTTTCTCTAAAATACCAAGAGGGGCCAACTTCTCATCGAGTTTCTTTTCTTGGCCAATGTTTCTATTAAATATTCAAAGAAAAAATATATCTCCTAACACCCAATGTGAACTATTTTTTAATATATGCATGGGATCTAGTAAGTGAGAAATCTTAAGATGGTCCCAATATGAAAGTTTATAAACTATAGATTTACTTTCCATCCTAATGGAAATTTCCTTCTTTATTTCATATTCTATAAGATAGTATGTGGGTGTCATTATTTCATGTTTATGAGTTCTCTTCAGTTTACCATTAAAAGTGGATGTTTCTCATTTATTAGGGTGGTCTTCTAGGAGGAATTCCCTTGAAAAGTCGTACATCAGATTTTGTAGGTTGTCGAACCACCTAGCCTTTATAGAAGCACCACAATATTTACATCCATGATACCCTTTCATTATAAGACTTGAGACGTTATTGTACATGGAACATGTTAGTTCCAAATAATAAAATTGCACTAAATTAAGTATGCCATATAATGTTACGAATGTAAACAAATCAATCAACATACTTAGTCGAGAAAACTCTTATTCTAGGATAATCATGAGTGGTGTACGTGGATATTCCATACAAAGTAAAATACCTCTATATCATGATGGATCTTAATGCATCATATACATGTATCCCTTCCCATGATTGCTTTAATTCATTGATCTATTGTTGGAGGTAGAAATTCATTCTCTTCACTTGTCTTCTACTAGGAACTATCAGAGGCAACATAAGATGTTCATCACAAACAACCATGGGGGGATATTGTTATTGATCACTACCATTCTCCAAATAGAAAATTTATTTTTTTAGAGGGAATATGGGTTAACTACATCCATGGCTAAGCTTAATTGAACACTTTGTACTTCAACCTTGAATTTATTAGGCCATGTAACCTATATGTGCTTCATGGCTATTAGATATACTAGGATCTACATAACTCATGTCTCACTTTTGTGTGAGCATGGCACCCATGCAACATGGATAATTCCTTGTAAGGAAATATCATTTAAATCCTTGGGATTCTAGGCATGTTCCTCAATATGAGGAGGACCATATTCCTTCCCCTTTTTCTTTCATGCCCACATCTTGGACATATCTTTGTGTTCCAATATTCACCTTTGTAAAGAATATAATCATTTGGATAAGAGTGATATGATATGTACTCAATTTCCAACCATTTCAATAGTTTATTTTCCTCTTTGCAACAACCAAGGTTCAATGTTGATTATAGAATACATTCAGGGCATATATCGTTTTCCATGCATTCACCTCTGTAAAGAATACGATCATTTGGAAAAGTATGATATGATATGTTCTCAACACCCAACCTTTTTAGTAGTTGTATTGCCTCTTCGTAATGGTAGAGGTTGGGTGTTGAGGACATTATCACTTGGAAGTACCTTTTTTCCTAAGAAATATTCAAAAAAAAACCCACCAAATACTTCTGCATGATCCATGGATGGTAAGTGGGCACTTGTAAGTACCTTATATTTGAATAACCTACAATTAGTGGGAAATATAAAAAAAAAAATCAATAAGCACACATAAAATCCATTTTCATTGTTTATTGTGTGATGAGATTAGTTAAAATATAAGGGACTTAATGGTTAGCTACCTTGGTAGTACTGAGAGAAACATGCTTGACATACCATAGAATGATTTCAAGTTGTAC
>SNQJ01S0014042.1:41253-72394 GCA_010110895.2 Picea sitchensis
AAGGGTATGATAGTGAAAGAGTACATAGAGGAGTTATACAAGCTAAATATCAGGACTGGACAACGAGAGAAGGATGAGGAAAAGGTTTCCAGGTATATAAATGGCCTGAGGTATGAATTCCAGGATGAGATCAACATGATGTCAGTGAGGACAGTAGAGGATGCTTATCAGATTGCTCTGAAAGCAGAGGATAAGTTGGCCAAGAAACAGAGTCAATGAAACAGAGGAAGAATCCCAAGCAAATGCAAGGTATTTTTCCATGAAAAGGCACATAAACTCAAATACGAGGATGAGAAACCACATAGTCACTCAGAAAGAGGAGGAACTTCCCGAGGAAGACAAAGTGGTAGAAGAAATTATTCTAGAGGAAGAGGAAGAAGTAGAACAAGAGAGATAAGATGTTATGCCTGTGGAAAGACAGGACACGTGTCTTGGGAATGTCTTGAGAAAAATAAACAAGGAGGTGAAGCTCACATTTTAGAATCTCAGAAGCTAAATGTTGAAGCAGAAGGAGCAGAAGATGGAAGATCCTTGATGTTGAGGAAGGTTCTCTTGAATCCAAAACCAGAAGTTGAAAATTCAGTGCAGAGGGACAGTTTTTTTAGGACATCTTGCAAGACTAAAGACAGAGTATGCAAGGTGATAATTAACAGTGGGACCATTGATAATCTAGTATCCACAAAGATGGTGGAGAAATTGGAGTTGGAGACAACTGCACATTCGAAGCCATATAAAGTCTCATGGTTGTAGAAAGGACACCGGGTAATTGGCACTTAACAATGCCTCATTGAATTTAAAATAGGAGGATATGGAGATGAAATTCGGTGTGATGTGATTCCAATGGATGTATGTCATGTTTTGTTGGGAATACCATGGCAGTTTGACAGAAATTCCATTCATGATAGGAGAAAAAATAATTACACCTTGGAGAAGAATGGTAGTACACACATGTTGTTTCCAATAGAGGAGAAGAAAGTAAAATAAGAAGCCAACGCAAGCATACTTCTCATGAGTGGGAAGGAAATCCTGAGTGAAGTCAAGAAAGAACATGAGATGCAGTTTGTTGTGGTAAGGAAACCTAGAGTTGTCCTTACAAGTACTTCTATGGATGATTTACCTAAATAAGTTCAGGAGTTGTTGGATAATTTTGTTGACATGGTAGTGGATGAGTTTCCTAACTCATTTCCACCCATCAGAAGTATGAGCCATCATATTGATTTGATACCAGGAGAAAATATGTCAAACAAAGCAGCATACAAATTGACACCTCAAGAGAATGAGGAGGTAAGGAAACAAGTCTAGGATTTATTGGACAAGGGTTTGGTCAGAGAAAGCTTGAGTCCATGTGTAGTACCAACTGTGTTGAGTCAAAATAAGGATGGAGGATGGAGAATGTGTACAGACTCGAGAGCCATAAACAAGATCACCATTAGGTATAGATTTCCTTTGCCAAGAATGGATGACTTAATGGATTTTTTAAGTGGAGCAAATTTATTTTCTAATATAGATTTGAAAAGTGGATATCATCATATAAGGATGAGAGAAGGTGATGAGTCGAAAAAAACCTTTAAGACAAATGAGGGGTTGTATGAATGGCTTGTTATTCCATTTGTCTTAACAAATGCCCCAAGTACTTTTATGAGACTGATGAACGAAGTATTGAACGATTTCATTGGTAAGTTTGTGATTGTGTATCTGGATGATATATTGGTCTTCAGTAAAATTGAAGAAGAGAATTTGAGACATCTGGCATTAGTGATGAGGAGACTACATCAGGAGAAGTTGTTGGTAAATATGAAGAAGTCTTCTTTTATGAAGATAGAACTCATTTATTTGGGTTTTGTGATATCTTCAAATGAATTGAGGATGGATCCATAGAAGGTGAAACAAATCAAATAATGGCCATCACCAAGGAGTATATTTTAGGTGAGAAGCTTCCATGGATTAGCAAGATTCTATAGGAAGTTCATTAGAAATTTCAGTGGAATTTGTGCACCGATATTGGATACAGTGAAGAAGAGGTACAAGTCTTTTAAATGGACAGAAGAGGTCGAGAGGAGCTTCAATATATTGAAGGAGAAGATAACAGAACAACCAATTCTGGTCTTACCAAATTTTGGAAAGACATTTCAAGTGAGGTGTGATGCAAGTGGAGTTACAATTGGAGCAGTCTTGAGCCAGGACAATAAACATGTTGCATATTTTAGTGAGAAGCTAAAAGAGACTAAGGGAAAGTACTCCACATATGATAAAGAATTTTATGCCATAATTCAAGCCTTGAAGAAATAGAGGCACAACCTTGTTCCAAAGGAATTTTTCTTGTACAGCGACAACCAAGCTTCACAATTCATAACTAGACAGGAGAAGTTAAACCATAGACATGCTAAGTGGATAGAATTTATGCAAAATTTCACTTTTGTCATTAAACATATTTCTGGAAATGATAACAAAGTTGTTGATGCATTGAGCAGGAGATGTTTGATTCTGTAGGAATTTTAGGTCAAGACCTTGGGGTTTGAGCACCTTAAGGATATGTATTGTGTTGATCCAGATTTCAAAGAAGCATACGAAGCATGTGCAAATCATGTGGTAAGAGACAGAAGCCAGTAGACAGACTATATTATTCAAGAGGGATTGTTGTTCAAGGGCAATCAACTATGCATACCAAAATGCTCAATGAGGGATAACCTTTTGAAGGAAAATCATAGTGGAGGAATGGATGGACATTTCAGCCATGATAAAACATTTTCACAGTTGAGAAATTCATATTATTGGCCAGGTATGAGGATAGAAGTGATAAAGTTTGTAAACAGATGTAGAACTTGTCAACATTCAAAAGGTAAAAGACAGAACACTGGATTGTATCATCCATTGCCAATACCAAAGAGGCCTTGGGATGCAAAAGCATGGATTTTGTATTGGGACTGCAAAGAAAACAAAGAGGATTTGATTCCATATTTGTGTTGGTGGATATATTTTCAAAGATGGCACACTTTATCCCATGCCAGAAGACTAGTGATGCAACACATGTTGCAAATTTATTTTTCAAGGAAGTTGTTCGACTTAATGGATTACCCAAAAGTATTGTCTCAGACAGAGATACCAAATTCATTGGTCATTTCTGGAGAACACTATGGAAGAAGTTGGGGACAGATTTGTCCTTCGGCTCGGGTTATCACACTCAGACGGATGGACAGACTGAGGTGGTGAACAGAAGTTTGGGAAACATATTGAGGATTTTGGTCACTGAGCATCATAGTCAGTGGGATCAGATTCTGCCACAAGAAAAAATTGCATATAATGACTCACCAAACAAGAGCACTGGAAAGATCCCATTCCAAATATTGTATGGAATGCATCCAAGAGGAGTATCTAAGTTGAGAGGATTAGAACAGAGTGAGTTCAGAAGTGTTGGGGCAAAAGATTTTGCTGCAGAAATGTAGAAGCTCCATAGCCATATCAGAGAGTAGTTGCAGAGCTCTAAGAGTACAAGCACAGAGTTGATCAACATTGCAGAGAGATTCAATTTGAAGTAGGAGATCAAGTTGTGGCACATATCAAGAAAGAAAGGTTCCCAAGGGGAACATATAACAAGTTGAAGATGAAGAAGATAGGGCCATGTAATATATTAAGGAAGTTTGATGCAAATTACTATGAGATTGAGATTCCAGATGATGTGGACATATCACCCATATTCAACATATTAGACATGTATCCTTATAGGGAAGATGAAGTAGGAGAAACAAAATATCGGAAAGAGATTTAATGGGAAAAGAAAATGCTTGTAGCAGAAAATCCAAAGATGGAGAAGATCATTGATCAAAGAGTTGGAAAGAAGACCAGAAGGAAAACATACTATGAGTATCTGGTAAAGTGGAGGGGACACCCCATAGAGGATTCTAGTTGGGTAAGCGAAGCAGATGTTCAGAGGCATGGAAAGACAGTGTAGGAGCTCATGGACAGGAGTCCATGAATTTTTTACCAGAGGAGTATGATGCAGGAGAATCGTCAGCAAAGCACATGTGGAGAGACAACTCGGCGCCATAACACACCTTTTGAATTATTTTGGAATCTTAAACACTCGCATTTACTGTCAATCTTTTTGAACAAATAATTAGAAGAAGATCAAAACGGCTTGGAAGCAAACACAATAAGTGAGATCTGGGAGTTTCACTCTTAGACTTTAATGTAACGGAACTTAAGGGGTAGTTAGTTTTTTTTGGAATCTTCTCTTCTTCGAGAAGACAAGTAGTCAAAGGGAACCCTATGAGCCCTCTAGGATAAATAGAGGTCTTGTATGCTCGAAAGAGGCTGTTGCAAATTAGTAGGAGATTGTTGTGATTTAGTTGTTGTTGAATTTTTAGTTATTGTTTTATCATAGCTGTAGTCATTTACATTTGAATGAATATAACAGAGGAAAATTGATCTAATGCATGGTGTTTCTATTGTTTATAGTTCTCTGTTATTTTTTGTTTTCATGAATGAATGAGTTATGTTATTGAGTATATGAACTTGTGAATCATTTGGATAAGCTTCAATCGTTTCTCTTTGTTAAGTTCATGCAAGGTGTGCATACAGTCCGCAAGGAGTGCGTTGACGGAGTCTATTTCGACTCACAAGATCAGAAGAGATACCAAGAAACTTCCATTTGCAAGGAGTGCAAAGAGAATGTTGCAAGGTGTGCACAGTCGCCCGCAAGAATCTGTTGCAAGGAGTGCATAGATTGGAAGTTCAACTAAGTGTCGAAGTGTCCCTCTAAGGAGTCAAAGGGTTCAAGAAACAAATCTCAAGAGAGATAGCGCGGAGAAATATTCAATAGGGAGGAGCCCTTGAGTATTTTTTAAAAATCAACGATTAATATATGTTCCAAGGAAGCGGAATCAACCTAGACCGTTAGATCTGGGAGAAATGCATGGAAGTTAGACGTGAATCATTTCGGCACTTCGTGGTTTAGATTGTTTTGAAGCATTGAGGAGTGGGATCACCGAATTCCAAAATCATGAAGTGATCCTAGCCATTGAATGCGAAGAGAATGCGTGGTAGTGGATAAGCGAGTTCAGGAGAGAAAAGATCTGGAAGAATTTGCATGAAGCAAGGTGCAACCTTCTCGAAGTCATGGAGAGCAGAGTAGATCTAGACTGTTGGATCTAGAGAGGGCATGTGGCGGATATCCACAAGCTTCGGAGGAAAGGCAGAGGAGAATACCTGAAGAGTCGAGAGTCGAGGCAATCCTGGCCGTCCATTGGGATAGGACACGTGGCATTGGATTAGGCCCTTCTCTACTTTGTTGTTTGGAAGGAACAACATTAGGGAGGAGTGGAGAATCGTCGAAAGACCGGAACCCTTGAGCAGATATGATTTGTCTGTGGTTCGAGAGATCTGGGTTGTCCATCCAGAGGACAAGTGTCAGTAGGGGAAAGGGTTCAAAACATAGATACTTTAGGGAAAAAGGGTGTGTGCAACGTTCGAAACTCCCAAAGGCCGAAGTCTGAAGAATATCACAATCATTGGTTGTTGGATAAGAGAGAATCGTCGATTCTCGCGCTAGACGTATTCGCGATTCGGAGTTCGGGGAAAAGGGTTGCAGTTGTAGTCGAAGTGGCTGGAGTCTGAAGTTCGAAGCGCTTGAGGATATTAAGCATTGGTTCATAGCCCAAGGTCTCATGAGGAGAGGGGCTAACAAAAAGGAGCTAACGCACGAAATTTCAAAGATTAAGGAGCGTTGAAGAAAGGGTCTATGGGTTCCATATGACTTGTGCCTAAGGTGATAAAGGTCCTATGTTAATTCAATTTGAGGCCATCAAGGTCTCGAGGAGCTAATAAAGCTCAGATATTTGAATATCCTTGACCAGGAGGTCGCGTGGCCCCAAGGAGAGAAGGGGTGGTCTGCATCACAAGTGGTTGGTAGTCTACGAAATTTATATTTTATTAACAACTTTTCACGATGATAAAAAACGCATATTTCATGCACAACAAAATTTGGATGTGTTCCTTTTCATAAAGAACTCTTTTTCATTGGAATGTTCCTTAAACGAACAATTTTCATTGAACAATGAACACCTACAATTATTTATAAACCCTAAAATGTTTCAATGAGTGTGGATAACCATCGATATTTAACAAGGTCTTCATATTAAAGTTTTCAAAATCATAATCGCTCATGTACATACAATACATGGAAAATTATATGTTTGTGTTTAAAAACATTCAAGTAATTATACCAACTATAAAGAGGACCACAAAATGGCATAAGTGTTACTGATGTTTGGGAGGAACCAACTATAAAGAGGACCACAGAATGGCATAAGTGTTATTGACTATTTGGGAGGAACGAACACATGTGAAAATATAAAACAACCCAAGATTTATAACATCTATTTAAGACTTTTAAATCATGTAATTATTAATATCAATGTAGAATTTGGTCCCAAAATAGGTACAAGTAGGAACGAAAACAAGTGCCATAAAAAGCATGATTGTAACAGGTTTGGCATTTACTTTCCAAATGGATAGTGAGAGAGAGTTCATCACTTCTTCTAACTATTGAACTAACCTTGGTGTGTACTTGGACATTGTTTCTTTTAATTCACACAACTTTTTGGATCTCCTAGTATAGATGTTTTTGGTAGTATTTATATCTATAACTCACGATTGACTCAACAGATAAAGATAGGTTGGTAAATTTCAAATGAAACATAATTGATTTGGTTTCCAACTTCTCAAAAAAGAAGCATATTGAAGTTTTCCTGCATGTATTTTCTCTATTGTCTATTGGATCCTTAACAAGAGTGGGAGGCATTAGAACATCAACTTTGGGTAGTCGATCATTAACATAATGGGATAGTGTGACATGTCATAGGTTCACCTTCATCCCTTTAAATTTTGAACAACCTCATACCACTGGGGTGTCATAAAAGAGATCCATCTCATGATGAATTTCCATTGGCCCAAGATGGTTGTGGAATATGGCATGTCATAGTTGGCAGGGTAAATTGGCTCTCAGTTTTCATCTATTATATGCCTACAACATCTTACTATAAAAAATACCTTGTGACATTTTTATACTAGTGGAATAGTCTGTGCTTCTAAACTCTATCATAAATCATGATCCTACAAAATTCAATGCCTAATTATTCAAATGTACATGAAAAGGTAGCACAAAATCAATCTATAATATCGAATTATAGATAAAATATGGACTTACTATAAATAGCATGGGACAAAATGTTGAACTTGGAACAATATGTAATGAGGAATATGAATAATCAACCATTTGATATTATCAATTTTTTTCCCTACATTTGAGTCGAAACCACAATCCATACATGTATGCATTGTTAAAAGAAATTTTGGAAAGCATGTAACATTCTAACTTCAAAGAATTTTTTAAGGCCTTTTTTAAGTAGATAATGTGCCTAGTTTAAATTGGCATGTCGATGCATTTTGTTGTACTAGATGCATTGATGCACTATATTTTGATGCACACCAAAAAAATGCATACGCTAAAACCTCCACAAAATACTAATTACAGAGGTGTGCGCTACTATTTTCATTGGAAACTATTATTATTGTGCAATTAAGATGATACAATGCATCGGTGTGCTTAAATATTACAAGTGCACCATGACCCAAAATTATAAACTAAAAAAAAAAATAGACCCCATGTTTTTCATCAATGCATTAAAAATTCAAATGAAAAAAAGTAGGAATTTCATTTTTGTAAAAGTGAGTTAAAAAAAACCCTAATCTATAATCCATTGTTGTGTCAAAAGTTAGAGAGAAGAATTTTGCAAGAGATATTTACTGGGTAATAAATTGGAGTGAACATATTTCTCTGAAGAGTTGAATTTGTAAAAAGTCACCACAGGTCACATACAAATCTATAAAGGATAATTTGAAGTATATAGCTTCATTTTGTTCATCTCAAAAAAAAAAATCCTTGATTCAAAAATTCCAAGAATTTTTTTTATTATTTCTATTCATATTTACAATTCATTTCAACAAAATAGAAGGGTTTCATACTCACCTTTAATGATGAAAAACCTAGTTTTTTTTGTTGCCTCCTTTTTTGTTTAGTGTTGTTTCAAACCCTAGTTGTAGGGGTTTAGTTTCTTTACCATTTCACAATGATATTTGTTTTGGGGGGGATTTTTGGAGAATCAAAGAATTAGATATATCGAAGAGATATACATTCCACGAAGAGGTGGTGTAAAAAGATAACATTATAACACTTAATCACAAGTGAGAATATCTCAACATACATTAGAAAACACAAAGAAACAAAACACTTCTATGATAGATCAATCCATAAGACCATCTATATATAGCACCAAGGTGTAACTAACTCCCTTGAAACAAGGAAAACATGGTCCACTTTGATTGGCCAATTTTTATATTGAACTCCTTGAATTCTTCGTCTAGCATGAACCGGTGCATTTATTAATGTATAGTGCATTGCTTGGCCCTGTTAATTAAAAAACAAAACATTTTCAAGTTTCACAGTGTGCATTGTACATTAAATACACATTGATGTTGTTATTAATGAAGAGCACACTACTTGGCCCTGATATTTTTTGAAAAAAAACAAAATTGGTCTTCACAATATGCATTGTATAATATATAACACCATTGTGTTTATTACTGCAGAGTGAACTACTAGGCATGAAAACCTGAAAATATATCAATGAATGAGATATGTGTGTAGTTGTGCATGGGGATATGTGGTGCTCCATACATAATTAAATTCATCGATGTGTATTACTTATAAGGTGCACAGGTGTATATTATTGAATAATGTGCATTGTTTAACCCAAAAATAGTGTTAGGATAAGATTCTCTACCTAGTTTGTATAACATATTTCATTATTTGTATATTCGTTATGAAAGTCTTTTATTGATAGAATATGGTTGATAGAAGATTAGGGGAAAAAATTGATGGCAATGACCATGAGGATAGCATGTCCCAAGAAGAGAATAAGGCAAGTTATTTGAAGTTTTAATATAAAAATAATGTATTTGAATTATCTATATGTGTAAATGATGTGTACTGATTAACATGTGTAATGCCTAACAAAAACTTGAAAAAATACAATAAGATTGTTTGGAATGTGAGTGGAAAAGAGGGTAAAATCTTTGTGAAAAACTTGCAAACATGTGAATTATGTAGATCAAAAGATGATGAAAATGAAGTTTTTCTTTGACTTTTTACTAATAATGTTATTCTTAAAACAATAGTTAATAGGCCTCATATATTTTCAATTTAACATATATTTAATGTTGTGTGGGGACCAATAGTAAGGGAATAAAAGGCCCTCCTAAGAAGAAAAAAATTAAGAATGTTGTAAACGACGATGAATAAGTCCTCAATTCATCTAGAGAGGTGTTCGAAGTAAATTACAGTGGGAAAAACCTATATAAAACTATGAGGCAAATAGTGGAAAGAATGTATAGGCATTCAGTTCATTTATATAAAAAAAAAAAAAATCAATTTATTGAATCTAGAAGCATGTTATGTTTATGCTACATCAAGCATTTTCAGAGCAATGGTCGATGAGACCTATGAGACTTGCAATAGAAAAAATTTACAAGAACAAAAAATAAGCAAATTCAAAGTATTATTGTTGAATATTTTTTATTTATAATATGTATAAACTAATCCAAAAAGTTACCAAATTAATATTTCTACTATATTTACTTTCATATAAATATTAATCGATTTTTTTCCATGGAAAAAAAATCTAGTAATTTTATTTATAAAAAAAAAATACAATGGTAGATGTTGAGAGAGCATTCAAAAATTGTTTTTATATGCCTATAGATTTAGTCAAAAGACTGTCACTTGCAGTTCCAAAATTTTATTTCAAACAAACCTAGACTAGGATCTATACTAGTGAAACATCATATATAATTCTTGTCAAATTTTCCAATAAAGTATAAACATCTTTACACTCTGAGAGAGTTCAGAAAATTTTCCTGAAAGAGTCCATTTTGTTTTTCCATGAAGAGACATTGAAAGCATAACTCAATAGTTAGCAAAGGAAACTTATAACCAAGGAGAAAGAACATAATTAAAGGAGTGTGCATAGGTGTTGTTAGTGATCTTCCATATCCCATTTTCCAACACCACTCCATCCTTAAATAGTTTATTTGCTTCATTTTTCTTTTCCATGTAAAATGTGTGAAAGAGATGTGAGAGAAAGATAAATTCAGTAGCACAATGTCATGAAAAGAGGTTGGAAAGTGAAGTTGCACAAATTAAATTATCCTCTCATCCTTTGAATGAAAAACAAAGAGTCTTCATAAATTTGAATTTGAGAAATGCCTTATTCCTGAGCTAGCATTAAGTTCAGTTTTAGAGCCATGAGTTCACATAAATTATTTGTGTTGTTGCCAAGTCCAGACTTAAAAGAGATGTTGTGAGTGGGGGATAGATGTATAATTTCCCATACCCCACCTTTAGATGGGATCCTTGGGAGGATCTATAAAAATATCCCAAGGAAGGTCTTTGTTTATGACTTCTTCAAGGGAGTGTTTTGAGATACATCCTTCCTTAAATTGAGGAAATGTAGAGAGGATGTTGTGACTTTGGATAGCACATGTCAAAGGCATGGTGTTCTTATCCTCAAAGATCTTAGAATTTTGAGCCAGATGGATTCTCGATGCTAAGGTTAGAGGGAGATATTTATACCACTTTGTGGCTTTGTTCATACACCAGTTCTTGAGGTATTCTTCAATGGAGTTCCCCTTCCACGAATTGTTCAAACCCGTCAAATGATTTGTTTCCTGCCAAACTTCAAGAGAAACATTAATCAATCTATTATTGTGACTTTCATTTTTCAAGAATATTAGGAAAATTAAATACATTGGACAAGATTATATCTAAAACATGTATGAAGGGATGTCCATAAAAGAGTAGAAGGAGATGGTCAAAGAAATAAGAATAATTGAATCATGGGAGGAACTAATTTTGACAACAACATGCATCAAATGTATGTAATCGTTGGATTTTTTTCATGTGTAATTAGAGAAATTAATTATCGAGTGAAATATTGATTTTCAAGTGTTTTGTTGTTGCATAAAAGAAAAAAAAATGGAACCCATTCAACACATAAGATGAACGACAAGGAAGAAAAGGGTTGATCGTGAATTTTGTAAAAAAAAAATCTATCTTACTTAACATTTCATATTCGTTGTGATGTTTATATTTTAGTTAATTTATAATCAGCCATGGATGTTTTCTACTAGGTGCTAATGTATAAAGAAGAGTTGTTCGAACATTTAATTGACATTGGATTAAATATGGGTTGTGAGTATATGTTGGAGTATCAATGGTTAATTGAACAATTCGTAAGTAACTATGTTGCTTTACTTCTTTTATTTTATAATTAATGGAACAAGAAGAAACCTTTAATTATATCTATGGTTTATCATGGTTTATAAAACAAAGTATGGAGTGGATCCAATAGACGATATGTTGATAGATGACATGAGGAATGGCATGGAAAGAATGTGTATTATTCATAAATCACTCTCTACTATGTTACATTTTTTAATTTATGCAATCATGTATATTATACTATAAATGTAGATATACCCATTACACTTTATTTTTATGTTTGTAGATGGAATGTGAAGAGGCAAAACAAAATCAAGCTAATCAACATAACAATGCAAATAACCCAAGTACAATATCCCTTGCAAGAGATGAATAAATGAGGTGTGCAAGCAACTTGAGCAATAACAATATTTTGAGAGATGAATGATGATCAATATAGTTAAATGTTACAAGTGTGGATATATTGTTCCAATTGGTATGATGATGTGTTACAAATAATTGTAACAATTATTTATTGGCATTATGATTATCACATGCCTTTATGTTGTCCAATTTTGTACAATGAAGGGTCCCTCATTTATAGATAATAAAATTGGTTTCTTATTCTATTGTATTATCCAGTGTTGTAAAATGTTACATTGTTGATTAAATATATGGATGATTTTCATGATTACAATGAAAATAGGTGTGATCAATAGGTATATGTGTTTAAGTGATATAATGATGATGATGATGATGATGATTAACGTCCACTAAGACCTAATTGGTCTATCGGACCTTAAGAGGGTAAGTGATTACTTGTGATTCTTTAGAATTTTGTTTTTGTGCTCAAAAAGCATTAAGAGAAGCTTTCCAAGATCACCATACTTTTGTTGAGTTAAGAGGTTGGGAAGGTTAGGAAGGTTGGTAGTGTGATCGATATTTTGAAAAATGAGATCTAATAGCTGAGGGCATAGAATTGGACAATCTAAGAGAAAGTGCTTTTCATCTTCAACCTTCTTAGTGTCACAAAGGTGACACACTCGTTCATCCAATGGCATTTAGATATTGACCAAAGCCAGTTTCACTATGGAGCTTCATTGAGAATTTGTTCTTATCTCAGCAATGCTTTTTTTTTCTTTACACTTGGCAAAACAAATAGATAATTTTGATCTTCTAGATTAGGGTTGATTACATCTTTATAATACCTTAATTTTCTTTTTCCTCTAACTCTTTATCACACCACATTTTTCCTTAAATTTTGGTTGACCTTTTTTTTTAATAGTATCTTTATTCTGACAAATGGTTTCTTCCATGATTCCCCAATAGTTGCTTAAGGCAGGGAGTCTTTATACTGCATCCTAAGCAGTGGATGGTGTTTATGACTTGATTTTGAAGTAACTTTAGGTAGCCTCTTGTCTTCCATGTTGTTTAACTTGTTCTTATACATTGGGTATCTATTCATAGCCATGCTCTCAATGGGGGAGGCTTGTTTCTCTGAGGAGGATGAACCGATGTTTTCTTTAATTTGAGATTATAGGTTATAAAAATTATTTTGTATTTGCTCTATCTTTCTCGGGATTCACGGCGAGATACTATAGCCCAGACTTCACATCCATAAAGAATAGGTGCGCTCAAAGGGAGTCTCAAAGAGGTTTCTTCTTATCCCAACTCAAAGTTCGGTGATTTACAATTGTTTCAAGCCCATAATAAATTTTCCATCCCCAATAATCCTTCAGCTGATTTACAATTGTTTTCAAGCCCATAATAAGTTTTCCATCCCCCAATAATCCTTTTCTCAATGCTATAATTCCAATTAAGCTTGTGGTGAATATCAATTCCAAGATATTTGTATGAAGTCACTTCCTCCAAGTTGTTATTGTCATATAAATTAATGAAATTATCATATTCAAATACATTATTTAAAATATAAAAATCAATATTATTATATAAAAAAATATTTCGTTTTCTAATGATCAATTGTAATTTTATTTAAAAAAATAATAATAATAATAATTTGCATACCCACAACACAAAAGAATCCATTACAGAAATAGTGCAGTGTGTTGTATAGAAAGAAATGGTGTGTTTCATACCTATTTATACATTGATGCATATTAATTATTGTTATGCAAATGGAATTTAGATAATTGTTACACACCAATGTGATCTTCATGTAGCAATGCACTTATTGTAATAATTGTTAAGAACATTGATGCTCCTAACTACAAAAACAACATCATTTTTTATCTATAAAATGTCATGGATATTCCACTGGAATAGTTCATCACAACAGATTTGATAAATAAAACTGAAATCTACACTATGAAGGTTAAATTCCTTTAGATTCCATAATCTTTAGTTACTGATTTTCTGCTTATGCATGAAACAGATAAAATGTGGAAAATAGAGAATAATAAAAAAAAATCACTTACAATCCACAAAATAGCGCAAATATTTGCCTTGGGAAACCCTTATGGGAGAAAAACTAGATAGAAGGTGAGGTTGCCCTGCTCTATTTTCTCTAGTATGGAAATAATGCAAGTATAAAGGAGAAGGCACTCTCTATGGAGTTCCCTGAAACCTGTGGCTTGTTAGGATGCTAAGAAGCATTAACCACTTTTTTTATGCTCTCTAATTTCCCACTCCTAGTTGTTATGCTCTATAATTTCCCATTCTTTATCGTTATTCTCTATTATGGAACACAATACAATAACATAGAATGGAACCCCTTCTCCTCCTAGTGGCCCAGTATTTAACATCGCTCGATAGCCGTATAGGGGTAGGGTTTTGACTTCTTCAACCCTCAATTGTGATAAAGTTTAGCACCTTATAGAATCTTATTTAAAGTCCTCGCATTTCTAGCCTCATATGCATGAGTAACGGGGGATGAAATGGAATCATTTTGTACCATGGTGGTCAACATGATAGGTCAAGTTGCGAGAGGAATAACTTTTTCATACAAGCTCCAATTGACATGATTTTTGCACCGTTGGAAAGGTATCAATGTGTAGAATAGAAACATGGGTTATAAGCTATTGTTGGGTGATTTTTGACCCAAAAAAATGTTGTTTGATGCCTCAAAATGGCTCTGGAAGACTTCAAACTCCAATTTTCCAAACTGGGACCTACCATTAAAATGACCCTAGAAGTTGATTCCTCCAATTTTTTCTACTCTGAAAGCATCAACATAGATGAAAAATAATATAATGATCCAATATGGATCATATCTCCCCATTTAGGGAGGCTTTCGGTCCCCAAAATATTTACTCAATGAGGTGAGGAAAATTTTCCTCTACCTTCTCCCTAGAGTACCACTTTGCTTTTATTGGAAGTTGTCCATTCAACCCAACCTGACAAAGGTCACGCTACCCATGTCTTATATTTATGGATCGCTTCTACAAAATTGTGTACTCTACCAAATCTGCCTAAGCATCTGGTGCTAAATCCTCTATGGAAGGTAGGACCTATTCCTCCTCCTGATCCAACATGGAGGGATCATAGAATTTGAGATTATCCACATTCACTACTAAGTAAATCTACATGTATGGGGGTAGACTAAGTCTATAGCCGCTATCTCCTACCTTTTCCAATACCTCAAAAGGAACATATCGTGGATCCTTGATATTCTTACTAGGACCCTACAGTCTTTCTTTATTCAGTTGTAACCATACTCTGTCTCCAACACTAAATGTTCTCTCTATTCTATGATGGTCATGTCTAGCCTTGTACTTTTCTTGTGACTTATTCAATGTCTATTGTACTTGCAAATGAATCTGCATGATCTTCTCAACAAATTTTTCTACTTTTAATGTATCTGTTGTGAGGTCCTCCCTCACTCCTCCTTGTTGTCCATATACAACATATAAGGGTGAAGGTGGAAAATATCCAAAGCAAATTTCAAAAGGTAACTTACTAGTAGAAGTGTGGACTACTATGTTATAAGAGTGTTGTATATAGATCATATTTTCATCCCAGGTCTTTGGATGCTTCTAATTGTAACCCCTCAAAAGTTGCACCAAAGTCTTGTTGACTACTTATGTCTGCCCATTTTTCTATGGATGGAATGTTGTAGACCTTTTGAGTTTAGTGTCCATATTCTCCCACAATGTAGTCCAGAAGGCACTAACAAATATGGTGTCCCTATTTGAGATGATGCTCCTTGGTATTCCAAAGTGCACCCAAACCTATTCAAAGAACAAGTTTGTTGCTTCCTATCCCTTGATGGTATTTTTAAAAGGCATGAGAATGCACATTTTTTCTGAACCTGTCAACTACCACAAATAGATAGTCATGTCCCTTCTTGGTTGTTGGTAAACCTCTCACAAAATCCATGGAAATAATTTCCCAAGGTCGAGTGGGTATGGGTAAGGGATGGTATAGACATTGCTTCATGTTACTGGGCTTACTTGTACAACATTAAAGTATACATCCTCTAATGTATTGTGGCACATCTTTCATTATGGGCTAATACACATACCTCTGTAAGTTGGAAACTATCTTCCCAACACCAAAATTTCCTACAACCTTGGAGGTGTGAGCCTCTCTGATAAGTTTCAATTGTCACCTTTAGGGACATAGAGCTTGTCGAGCATGTAGAGTAAACCATTCTAGAAATGATCTTCATTCTTTTTATCACCTTATTTTATATGAATTTGGCCATGTAGCTGCTAAAACACCTCCTTGAAGTCCTCATCTTTTGTTTATGCCTCTTTGTATACATCATCAGTAAAATGATCCATGTACATCAGAGTTGCCAAAGTTGTAATATTGTATGTGGGTGGTCATGAAAGCATATATACCAACTTGTTTGTGCTACCCTTATTATAATTTATGACCAAATGAAATTGTTGTAAGAACCCCATCCATTTGTAGTGTCTAGTTTATTGTAACTTACTTTGGGCCTGCAGATACTGGAGCGACTAGCGATCTGTGTGGATGATGGTCTCCTTCCCATTAGATAGTGCTTCCACTTTTTGAAAACTTGTACACAAGCATATAACTCCTTGTTGTAGGTATGGTATTTGAGGACCACCCCATCAAATACGTCAGAATGATAACAGGTAGACCTTCCTCCCTACATCAGGACTGCTCCCATGGCATACCCACTTGCATTTGTCTCCACTTCGAAGGGATTCTACAAGATTGGTAGCACAAGCATTGGTGTTTGATTGATATTTATTTTTGGCTCATCAAAGGCCTTCTATTGATTCTTCCCCCACTATAAACTCCTACTTCTCGTTGTTATTGTGTGGAGTGGTGCATATACTAATGCAAACGAAACTATGAACTTTCGCAAGTATTGTTTTTCCCCAACAAAGCTCCTAAATTATGTGTAATTTGTAGGAACTCGCTATCTCATGATGGCCTCCATATTGGAGGGATCTATCTTGAGCTCACCTCCACCGATCACATACCCCAAATACACCAAATATTGCTGAGAAAACTCTCATTTCTTGAGATTTTCCAGTAGTTGGTGCTTCTTTAGGGTCTCTAACACTTCCATAAGATGTGAGATGTGCTCCTCCCAGGTATCACTATAAACCAGTATATCATCCAAATAAACAATAACAAACAAATCTAGATAAGGATGTAAAACAACATTCATTAATATCGGTTGATGCTTGAATCCGTCAGGAAAAAATTAGAAACCTCATGAGGATATGAATCATCATGTGCTTTGATAGAGGTGGTAATCCTCTTTGGCTCATGGTACTCTTTAATAACTTTAAATCTAGAAATGATATAGGACCTTAAGATAGTCCAATCTTTATGCTCAAAGAAAGAGAAAAATGCATAAAGATAAGATTTATTTTAAGAGAATTCATGAGAACAGACTAGGAACCTCACACATAACACATTGCATAAAATAAACACAGTTTCCTCACATCCATCATAGCGAAAATAAAGATTTCCAATCACGCATGAAAATAAAAGAAGATGGTCTAGACGCATAAGAGAAATTTTATAGAGTAAATACTTGTATAGCTCAAAAGAAGATTATGATGAATCAATTTCAAATACTTTATACTCAATGCTCAGAGTTATAAAATACAGTCAAAATTGATTATGACTGAGTTCTCTTGGGATTTCTCAAAAATAATAAAGTTTGTTACAATGCTTTGAAATGTAAAGGCATTTTTCCAAAGGACTAAGATTGGGGCTCCTGTGGACCATAAAGCAAACATATACAAGAAGGCAAAACAAACAAAGAAGAAGGTGGGTGAATGTCAAGCAGAAACATCTGGAGAGAAGATAAAGAGAAAGTTATCAGAATTCAGTTAAACTTTTCTATTCAAAGAAAAAGAATAACTAGATGAATATCGATAAAGAAAGAAGAATGTGATCAGTATGGACTTACTATGATGGTATCACTCTCTTATCTGTGTGTTGTTTCTTCCTTTATAATCTTTTTGGTTGTGGTTGGATTACCGGTCATAACTTCCTCTGTTGGAATCTCAAAAATCTTGGCGATTGAAGTATTTAACCATTCTTGAATAAAGTCCCTTAATGGAGCAACGATTACTTCTTGCTTTATCTTAATATTAAATAGCTCCTTTTCAATTTCCCTAAGATCAACAGAAAAATTTTGTAATATATTTTCAATGTCTTCATTCTTATTTGTATATTCGACAAGCCAACTATCAATGCCATCATGTGTGAATTCCATCATATTGTCGAACTTTGCAGTCGATGTCCTTTTTAGTCCTTCAATCTTCTCTTCAAAAACTTGTTAAGTCATAAGCATGGAGTTTGAAAGATACTTAGGGTCTATGACTTCAATAGTAGTTCCAGCAATGTCCAAATCAAGGATTTTCAAGTATGCTTCATTTTTTCTCCTCGATAAGTCAGTCAATTGGGCTATTAGACCTTTTAATACATTAATTCATTCTATCCAACAAGATTTCAATTGTTTGATGTGGCTCAGAGAAGGTAGATTTTCCTGCTTTCTTGTCTGCTCTGTCATTGTCGCAACCCTAGTTGTGAACATCACAACTCCATCAATACAAAACACTTCATCATTTTTAAAGTCTGAATTTAAATACTCCTTGTGTTTTGAATTATTAAACCAAAAGAAGCAAAACTATTTGTCATATCCCATAGTTCTACAATCAATGACATCCTCTTTTTAATATTATGTTCAACAAAATTTTGGGTGGCCATGATTAAACTGGAAATTCCTTTGACCCTCGAACTTGATTATGGGTTTTCTTGAATACCCTTTCCAGGATGAATCATGGCAACAGAAGAAGCCAGAATAGGTGGAGACATGAGGGTTTCCTCCAATTCTCGGAATCTCTTTTTCAATTGGGTGTTCTCTTCTTCCATATGTGCAATTGAAACATTGAGGGTGTCTCATGTAACTCTATGAATGGATGATAATTTTGAAGGTAACATATCACGTGTTTCAATGGTGGTATTTATCTTACCACTCTTACTTTTTGTGGTCCTTTCAAAAACTATTTTTTTAGAATCCTTATCAAAAGATGCATTCTGTACAGCAAATGTTTCCTCATTAGAAAATGTTTCATCATGGATCATGAGTGCAGAGACAGGTTGTACATTTTCTCTAGTTGATACTTCAGCATATGGAAAAGTATTTTTTTCAATATCCACATATAGGTCCATGTTATCCAATAATAATTCATCTTCCTGAGTAGGTGTCTCATCTCCTTCATGTTGTGAACTGGTTCTTTTTCTTTTGACCTTCAGTTTATGGGGATTAGTCATCATCCCCGGAATTAGTGCTCTGGATTTTTCTCGCATGTTATGTTCATGGTTGTGGATTTGCCTTTGGCAAGTCACTCCTTCTAGAGATAGCTGGTGATTGAGCACTTTTTTCATTTGAGGGTCTACCTCTTTCTTTATAATACTATGTTGTACTTGTGACAGTTTCTATGTCTTCTGAATTTCTATCAACTTCTTGGTCACTAGGATGGTGACTATCATTTTCTTCTTCTTTACTAACGGTTGATTTTAAAAATGTAGGGCCAAGCCCAACTAAAAGAAAGTGATTATAAAAAAGGTGGTTTGGGTCAAAACCCTTGATTTCTTCTGCAAATTTTAGGTCAGATTTCTTGAAATAAGAAACATACTCATCAATTTTGGAAATTCCCCAGAGAATAATTTCACCAACTTTCCATGAAAGAGGTATGAACTACTTTTTCCTTTTCTCGGACAATATATGAAACCAAAATTTATATTTTCAGGCTATTTCAATGACAAACAGTTTGTCATATATATAATAGGGAAGGGAAATGGGTTTCTCAACAGAAAAAAAAACCCTGATAATATTATAATTTTCCATTTTTTACAGAACTCCTCTTCCCTTCAGAAAAGATGCATCTTCCAATGACAACCAGGAAGTGTCTTCCCTAAATAATATTTTATTGAATTTAGATATGAAATATGAATACACCTCATAAAAATGATGGTCGAACCTTTGCTTCCATAAATCTTAGTACCTCATAGTTACAGGGTCGACTTTTATTTTAATTCTACGGGCAATGTTTAAGCCCGCAAAAGTATGACAATATGTAATGGAAAATATCAAATAAGATGACATTTAAAATATTTTATCAGACTTGAAATTACTGAGTTGTGCAGTGATTTCATTTGATATTATCTTTGCCCAATCGAAGATAACGTTTTCATGCACAACGAAATGTAATATGTACAATGTCAATTGAGAGATTGTTTTTGGAATGTTGGCCCAACAATTCAAGTAAATAACCAGGAAATTTCCTTATAGGGATCCTTTATAGAACTCACCTGAATTCTTGATATGTCTTCAGGAATTGTAGAAGGTTCATGCAAATATTCCTGGAGAATATCTAATCCATTATTATTTCTTTTTAGAAATTTTCTCGCTTCCTCTCCTTTGTAGACCAAGTTCAGCTTTGGTCATTTCATCATTTCTCTAAATATTGAAGGTGCTAACAAGATAGGAGAATTATTTTGCAATGAAATATCTCTTCTGTTTTGAATGAGTTTATCAACACACGAGGTGATGACGTCCTTTCACTCAAATACTTCTAGAACACACCCGGCAAGAACTATTCCTAACATCCATACATACTTTGTTGTTTTCTCTATCTAGCAATTTCGAATAATACTAGTAGGAGCGCAACCAATGATAATCTTGATCTTGTCTAGCAAAGAGGTTGAGGGTTTCTCCACAGAACAATTTTTTTCTCATGGTTTTCCCAGCGAAGCTTGCCATATTTTCTCAAGCTATTATTTTACACAGTGAAACAAAATTGAGTTAGATTTATTTTATCGAAAAATTAACTAAAAATAATTATTATTATCCTCAGTAACAAAATTATTAATTAACGGCCACCTCAACAATAAATTTAGTAGTTGGGTCCGTAGGGATACAATAAATGTGACATTGAACAATGTAAAGGGACGAGTAATGGCGTAGCATGGGGGTTGGTGACTCGTATGAAAAGGGAAATATGCAAGTCTGAAGGTTCGAAAGTATGGAATGGCTAAGTAACAAAAGTGTCGGGTGAACAATGGAGAGATTGGAAGTGTATCGCACAGGTTCAAAAGTCCGAAAGTCCGAGATACAAAATAATTCTAAATGTTGAGTGGAATTAAGAATAAGTGAATGGATGAGAATGCAAGTGCAAAAATCTCTGAGTCTGAAGGTCCACGAACGTGAAAATGGCTAAGTGTAGTAACCAAGAAAGGAAAAAAAAAGAAGGGATAAAAAGAAAATGGGAAAAGGGAAAATATAGTAGGGGGGAAGAAAGGGTATTAAAAGAGGTGGGAAAATAGAATAATGGAGGGGGGAAGAAAAGCACAAAATGGGTTCATCAGTATCATAAATGTATATGGTTTATTGCATAAATTGAATGGCATAACCAACCACTCATACAAACCTTGCCTTTTCTGGAAGGTGGTCTTCTCGATATATTCTTCTTTGACTCATACATCATGATATCCTGATTTCCAACCCATCTTAGTGAAGCACTTGGCATGCTACAGCTGGTCCAATAGATCATTGATCCTAGGCATAGGGTACCTATTCTTTAGTGTAATTTTGTTTAATGCTCTGTAATCGATACACATTCTCCAAGTCCCATCCTTCTTGGGCACAATTATGATGGGTGACCCAAAAGGTGATGTACTTGGTCTAATCACACCCTACTCTAACAACTATTCCAACTACTTCTTTACTTCATTTTCTTTTATAATGGATTGTCTATGCAGCCCAATATTCAGCAAGGTGGAGTCTGGAAATAATTGGATTTCATTCTTCACATCCCTCTTAGGTGGTATCCCTTTAGACTCCTGGACCACTCCCATGTATGCCCATATCAACTCCTCCAATTCATGTTTCTACTTGATCCGGGATCTTTTCATCGTGACTTATAAATAATTGCATTAAATGAGCATAAATTAAAGTGCACCATTAAAGAAGGGAAAACTCAAAAATGAAGAGACATAAGCATCATATTTGAACACAAAAACTTGATAAAGTTCATTCTTGGTGGACTACGTCTCCAGGTCCTACTCTCAAATGGGTAGGCTCTTTCATTAACTCAGCGAAATAATTTGGAAAAATACATAAGTATACCTCATTCTAAAATCAAGCTGCAGAAATAATGCTCAGATCAGAAGACAGACGGCACCACTGAATTCGTGGCGTCAAATTACCCAAAAATGACTATCTCTGTACTTCAATCCGACTCTGGCACTCCCAGGCCCAAGAAGAGTTTTGTCTCGGTTTTTGTGCCCTCTACAACCTACAATAATGACTGAAATGCCTCGAAATTCATGCATGCAGGTCGTACGGTCCGCACCTCCCTTCCCCGTAGTTGGGTGGAATGCACCTTTTTAATATTAATTGTCGGCGGATGTACCAAGCGGTACCCGCGATGTAGTGGTTATGGGTGGATGTGTTAAGGCTTGGGCTTAGGCAGAGGTTCTGGGGTTGAATCCCATGGACTCCGTTTTTTGTGTGTTGGATATACATATTTGCAATGCATATTGATCCATCACTAATTTTAGCAATGTCACTAGAATCCATTCCAACTTGTTGCCAAAGTTGGCGTGGTCAGCCAAATTTGGCGGACCTGCCAATTTTTGTTTTCGAAATTCGTTCACGGATCGTCCTTTGGCTTTTCCCACCTGCCACATGGAATCCCCTCATTGGGCCACATGGAATCCCCTCATTGGGCCACGTTGTCCCCTACCAAGTTAGCATGCCACTTCAGCATGCCACGGAAATCATATAGACTTTACAGACTGCCATGTGGCGTGATCTGATTGGTCCACGAATCAATCCAAAAAGATAATAAATGGGTGACACGTGACAGCCTCTGGTGTTTCCACGTCATGATGTTGATGTTAGCATGCCTTGTGTCACTTCTATGCTCTCCCACTTGCACTATATAGATGATGACGTCATCCATACAGATGTTGACATTAGCAATACGGATGTTGACTCATCCTCTGTTGACTGGGCTAGGTTGAACAAACTTTGACCACGAATATCTTTCAATCTGTAACTCCGTTTGACACTCATTTGCACCGTTAGAAATCTTACCACACACTCTTCGTGATCATGTTGTTTTCACTAAGTGTTGGTAACTTTGAATGTTTTCCCTTTCTCTATCTGCTGAAACCATTCTGAGCGTTCTGAGTTTCCTCTATGGGTTATGTGTTATTCTTACCCTTCTCTGGATCCTTTTCGGATCATGCCTTCCCACTGAGAGCCTTTTGGACCACTAAAATCTTTCATCAATCAATTGGTAAGTGAGGGAAGAGTCCCCTCACTTTTTCCTTCTCGATCCACTTTGCCTTGCTTGGATGTGTGCATTTTAAGCATATTCAAAGATAAATAACATCACCCCTGCATGAAGTCCTCATCCTCCTGTCTAGGATGATATATTCATGTATCTCATCGAAGTACTCGGGTGAAAACTCATCAACTGAAGGTATTGAAACTTCCTCATCTTGATCCATGATCATGGGAGGCTCAAAAAATTTCAAGTTCTCAATGTTCACAACTGAGTAAATCTGCATATAAGGTGGAATATCTAGACGAAAAGCATTGGTACCACTTTTCTCCAGGATAGTGAAGGGTCTATGATGAATGGGATTGAGTTTATTTCCTTCACACTTCAATCTCTCCTTGCTAATGTGAATCCATACCCAGTCTCCAACCTAGAACTGATGATCAACCATGTGCTTGTCATGCCGAGCTTTATAATGTGCTTGAATTTTCTCCAATTATTCCTGGACTTCTTGGTGTATCTGTTGAATCCTCTGGATGAACTTGTGGGCTCTGTCCTCTGTTCGTTCTTCATTCACATCGGCATCTCTCCCATATGTCAAGTCCAAATTAACCTTTGGTAGGTACCCAAAACATGTCTCAAAAGGTGAAATTTTAGTGGATGAATGTAAATCTCAGTTATATGCATGGTGTACATAGGTTATATGTTCATCCCATAACTTGGGATTCTTGTTGCAGTAGCCTTGAAGAAAAAGTACCACTTTTCGGTTTACCGCCTTTGTCTTTCTATCGGTCTGTGGATGGAAAGTAGTGCTCCTCTTCAATTTGGTGTCCATCATTCTCCACAATCTAGTCCAAAATTCCCCAAGGAATAGAGTATATCGATCTGAGACGATGGATGTGGGTAATCCAAAGTGAACCCAAACATGTTGAAAGAAGAGATTAGCAGTATTCCCAGCAGTGATCTTCTTTTTACATGGCATCAAGATACACATCTTTTTGAACCTATCCACTACCACATACAAATAATCATGACCCCCTTTGATCATTGGTAAACCCACTACAAAATCCATGGAGACACTTTCCCATGGATGGGACGGAACATGAAGTGGTGAGTATAGCCCCAGTTTTCTATTAGTGGGCTTATAAGTAGAACACATCACACACCCCTTTACATATTTAGTTACAATTGTTTTCATTTGAGGCTAGTAACAAAACCTCTGTAGATGAGCCATATTTTTTCCTACCCCAAAATTCCCAAACACAAGAGAAGTATGAGTTTCTCGTATTACGTGGACTCATTCACTTGTAGGAATACATAGCTTCCCAAGATGGTAGAGTAATTTTCCCTGTAGACAATAGTTCTCTACCTTGTTACTTGTACCCTTTTTGTACTTTATTACCAAGTAAAATTGTTGTAGATAACCCATCCACATGTAGTGTTGAGATTGTTGCAATTTGGTTTTTGCTTGAAGATACTGTAAGGGTTGGTGATATGTATCTATGATTGTTTCCTTACATAACAAGTAGTGCTTCCATTTATTTATGCTCTGGACTAATGCATACAACTCTTTATCATATGTAGGATATATAACAATATCTTGGTTAAGAGTTTCATAGTGGTAACAAATAGGCTTACGATATTTCATCAATACTGCACCCATGGCGTATCTGTTGGCATATGTCTCGATCTCAAAATATGGTTGAAGATTCAGTAGTTCTAATACCAGTGCAGTACTGATCTTATCCTTCAAAATATTGAAATATTTTTGTTGCTTTCCTTCCCACTGAAAAGTGTTCTTCATACCGGTTAAGGCATGCAAAGCAGTTTCTATAAAGGAGAAGTTGGGAATGAATCTCCTCCAATATTGGACTGCACCTAAGAAGCTTCGAACTTTGATTACAATTTTTGGCTCAGGCCAATTTACAATTACATAAATTTTGGAAGAGTCAATTTTCAATTGTCCTCCTCCTACAATATGACCTAATTACACAAGTGTAGTCTTGCCAAATTCACATTTAGACAATTTTACATACATATTTTCCCTTCACAAAGTATCCAATACTTGATTTACATGCATCACATGCTCATCCCAAGTCCCACTAAAAACAAGAATGTCGTCTAAATATACAATCACAAAGTCATCTAGGAAAGGTCTGAATACATCATTCATCACACTCATGAAAGTTGTAGGAGCATTACAAAGCCCAAACGGCATAACCAACCACTCAAACAATCCTTGCTTGGTTTTAAAGGCAGTTTTCCATGCATCTTGTTCTACGACTTTGATTTGATGATATCCACTGCGCAAATACAAGTTAGTGAAATAGACAGCATTCTTCAATTGATCAAGTAAATCATCTATGCGATGAAGAGGGTATCAATTTTTCACTGTGATTTTATTTAAAGCCCAGTAATCGACACACATTTTCCAGGTGCCATATTTCTTTGGAACCATCACGATCGGAGAACCACAAGGAGATGAGTTGGGCCCGATGACCCCTTGATCCAATAAGCCCTATACCTACTTCTTGATCTCTGTCATCTCCACAACTGGCATCCTGTACATTCCCACATTAGGAAGAGGAGAATCCTGTTGAAGATGTATATCATGTTGGATTTCCCTCTTAGGAGGTAATCCATCTAGTTCCTGAAAAATATCATCATACTTAGAAACAATATCAATTAATTCATTTTTATGATATGGATCACACCCTTGGAAAGCGTCATATGTCCCGACATATTTCTCTCTGATGACCATCAATACATATCTATTATTATTGTTTATGAGTCTTTTCATTTTCCCTGCTCTAACAAGTGTTGTATTTACCCTCATGTTGTGAGATCTAACAATATATTCCACTCCCCCTTTAGTAAGGTGGTATTTTTTCTCATGATGAAAGAAGACTGCTTTTCTATCATAAAGATAAGGACTTTCCAACACTATGCCACATATATCAAGTGGTACAACATCCAAATCCACTTCATCAATCAATTTTGAAGTAATAGAAAATTTGATCCTACATTGTCTGGTGACATTAAGTTTTTCTTTATCACATACCCAACCAAGAGGACAAGGCTTCGGATTTGGTTTCGTTTCAAGACCCATTTTCTAGACAAGTGCTTCTGATATTAAGTTTACTTGGGAACCCGGATTGAATAATGTATCTATCTTAGTATGTTTAGATACAACTCTTATATGAAATAACTCATTCCTCTTTCATTCATCAACATGATATTCAACATTGGAACTAGAACTAGCATGAAGAGAATCTTTACCTTTTACTCCAACCATTGTGATCTTTCCTTCATCTCCTGAATCAGAACCAAGATCTTGTTGCATTGTAGCAACGGTCTTTGTCTTCCCTTTTCCACCGAACTGTTTCGGTTTATTTTCTGGATGCAATTTCCAAAATTGTTCTTCATCATGACCGCTCTTCTTGCAATGAGTGCAATATGGTTTTCCTCCTTCTCTCATCACTGTGGAGGTCTTCTTGTCCTTCCTTTTAAACTTCTTAAAAGTCTTTTGTGGGAAATTGGAAGGTTTATTTGTGGGATCTTCTTGAATATGTTTCCCCTTGTTCTCAAGGTGAGTGGCTTGCACACAAACTTCATCAAGACTAGTGGGGTTACACAAGATCAAAGTATAACGAATATAACTGTGAAGTGCGCCAATATACTTCATTAAAGTTTCATAAGAATCCAAAGGAATGTTCAATGCAAGAGATTTCTTCCTAAATTCTTCTGTGAAACTCTGTACAGTTTGACCTTTACTTTGCCTTAAACTTTGTCATTCCATCATTGCTTTATGTAAATACCCTAATGGATAAAACTGCTTCCTTACCATTTATTTAAATTCCGACCATGAGGAAAGAAGATTACCACACTTACTTATGTCCTGAATCTTTCTCTCCCACCATACGAGAGTGGTGCCTTCCAACTGAAGAGAATCCAGTTGCAATTTAACTTCGTCTTCATCAATATGCTAGACACGGAAATATACTTCAACCTGTCGGATCCAATTATCTAGCTTTTCAGGATTATCATCTCCATTAAACATAGGTAAAGAAAATTTTACTTCAAGCTTTAATAATGGTTTCTTAAAAGAGGTTTTATGGCTAGAATGATGAGAATGATGAGAATGCTCAGAGGAAGAAGAACTAGAACTTGAAGGTGAAGACGAAGGCTCAGGAGGATATCCTCTAGCCCCTTGGTTTCCCGAAGAATCATCATTTGCATGTGCTTCCTTTTTCTTCCCTTTCTACTTCATCCTCTTCTCGTAATCTCCATACATTTTCTAGACCATTTTTGACATGCAATAAAACACCATGTGAAATTTTTTCTCCTGTTCATCACACTTGTCCTCTTTTGCCATTTTCTTCCTTCTAGATACATGGCCAACTTCAGGATTGAAAATCTTAAGAGTTCCTTCACCCTGCTTATGTTTGGCCCTAGTAAGCATTCACACTCAACAACTCAAGTCAAATATGACTACTCTGATACCAACATGATCCAGGATCTTTTCATTGTGACTTATAAATAATTGCATTAAATGAGAATAAATTAAAGTGCACCATTAAAGAAGGAAAAACTTAAAAATGAAGAGACATAAGCATCATATCTGAACACAAAAACTTGATAACGGAGTTCGTCCTTGGTGGACTACATCTTCGGGTCCTTCTCTCAAATGGGTAGGCTCTTTCATTAACTCAACAAAAGAATTTGGAAAATACATAAATATACCTCATTCTGAAATCAATCTACAGAAATAATGCTCAGATCAGAAAACAGATAGCCACACTAAATTTGTGGCGTCGAATTACCGAAAAATGATTGTCTCCACTCTCCGATCCGACTCTGGCACTCCCAGGCCCAAGAAGAATTTTGTCTTGGTTTTTGTGCCCTCTGCAACCTACAATAATGACTGTACCACCTCTAAATTCATGCCCGCAGGTCATAGGGTCCGCACATCCCTTCTCTGTAGCTGGGAGGAATGCACCTTTTTAATATTAATTGTGGGCGGATATACCAAGTGGTACTCGCGGCGTAGTGGTTATGGGAGGATGTGTTAAGTCTTGGGCTTAGGCAGAGGTTCCATGGTCGAATCCCATGGACTCCATTTTTGGTGTGTTGGTTATATATATTTGCAATACATATTGACCTGCCACTAACTTTAGCAGGGTCACTAGAAGCCCTTCCAACTTGTTGTCAAATTTTGCGTGGTCCACCAGATTTGGCAGACCTGCCAATTTTTGTTTTAGAAATTCGTTCACATGTCGTCCTTGGGCATTTACCGACTGCCACATGGCATAACCTAATTGGTCCATGCTTCCCCCTGGAAAATCAGCATGCCACGTCAATCGTGCGGACTATATGGATTTCCACGTGGCACGATCTGACTAGTCCACGGATCGGTCTGAAAATCCAATAACTGGGTGACACATGGCAGCCTCTGGTGCTTCCATGTCATCATGATGACATAATAATGCCACGTGTCACTTCCCTACTCTTCCACGTGCATTTTACGGATGATGACATCATTCGTACGGATGTTGACTCATCCCCTGCCGATTGGGCTAGGTTGACCAAACTTTGATCGTGAATATCTTTCAATCCGTAACTCTGTTTGACGATTCGTTTGCATCGTTAGAAATATTGTGATGCGCTCTTCGTGATCATGTCATTTTCAATGAGTTTTGGGAACTTTGAATTTTTTCTCTTTCTCTGTCTGTTGGAGCCATTCTGGGTTCTGAGTTATTCTTAGCCTTCTCTAGATCCTTTTTGGATCACTACTCCTTAGTACACCCTTCTATGGATGCCTTTACTTTTAATGACTCTTCACCAACCCAATTTATCCTTAGGAAAAGTAAAACATATGTCTTGTTATAATTGATCAATCTCTTAGCTTGATTGGCACTTACGAGTGATTTTTTTTTTCCTTTGTGTGCGTTGATGACGAAGGATTTATTATCCTTGATAAGTAGGTATCGTTTGGATCTCTACATTAAGATAACATCCCTCATACAGGTGTAGGGGCTTCCAGACACTACTCAACATACATCCAATGGTATTATATCAAATTCTACTTCATCTATAAAATCAACACTTATAACAAATTTAATCTTACATTGCTTTGTTACCTTGATTTATGCATCCTTGTTTACCCAAACCAAAGGATAAGGGATAGGATGATTGCGAACCTCCAATCTAAGCTTTCTGACCAGATTTGTTTCTATGAGATTATCTTGTGACCTAGAGTAGAACATAGCATCTATCTTATCTTTTTTCTCTAGTATGTAAATAAAGTAAATACAAAGGAGAAGGAACTCTCTATGGAGTTACCTAAGACCTATGTCCCATCAGGTTTCTATAGAATATTAACCCCCTTTGTTATGCTCTCTAATTTCTCACTCCTAGGTGTTCTTCTCTATTATGGAATAAAATACAATAACATGGAATGGAATCCCTTCTCCTCCTAATGGCCTGGTATTTAACATCGCCCAATAGCCATCTAGGGGTAGGGTTTTGACTTCCTCAACCCTCAATTGTGATAAGATTTAGGAACTTCTAGATTATTCTTGAAATTACTCACATGGCTAGCCCCATATGCATGAGTAATGAGGGTTGATGTGGCATCCTCTCGTACCATGGTGGTCAACACGATAGGTCAACTTGCGGGAAGCATAACTTTTGCATATGAGCTCTAATTGAAGCGATTTTTATACCATTGGATAGGCCTCAATGTGTAGAGTAGCAACACGAGGTCATATCTATGGCTATGAAATTTTTGACCCCAAAAAATGTCGTTTGATGCCTCAAAATGGGTCTGGAAAGTTTCAAACCCCAATTTCCCAAACTAGGACCTGCGATTAAAATGACCGTGCAAGATCATTCCTCCATTTTTTTCCACTATTAAAGCATCGACATAGGTTATGGATAATATAATGATCCAATCCAAATAAATTTTTTTCAATGATACCATTATCATTGTTGTTACTATTATCATTACCGTTACCAAGGCTTCTTGGTGTGCAAGGATCTATATGCCCAGGTACTCAATCATACATAACACATAGGTGCTTTCAAATATATAATATGCATTGGAATTTTTAAAATGTATACTTCACATCAATGCTTTCAAAATATATAATATGCACCGGTGTGTTCAAAATATATAATATGCATCGATGTGTAATAAATAAGAGTGCACTTGGGAGCCTTATTGTTTTAAGTGCACTAGAAAATAAAACATTTGGTAGAACCTTTGGATGCCCAAAATTTTTAAATATAGTGAACATCCACTAAAACCTCTAGTTGATGAGAATTTTTAGTTATAGTGAACCTTTTCTAAAACCTCTATTGTCAATAGCCTTTTTTTATAATTTCTCAATCTTGTAAGAGTGAAAACCTCTGATAAGTGGCATTTTCCTTGTAGTGTGCAATGGACTAATAAATCCAAATTAAAGAAAAGACTCCAGAGATTTTGAAATTTTCCTAGAAATGATGCAAAAAAATGATGAGTTCTAGTAATTCTTATGATGAATGAACCTAAGATATTAGGGAGCATAACCCTTTCAAAATGCCAAAATTGTATGTGAAATATCTCCCTATGGGTGTTGAGATATAGATCTAGATGGGAAAGCTAGGGAATTCTACCCAAACAAGATAATATAATTTGTGAGCTTGTTTAGCTAAAAATATTTCATTTTAGGTAATCAAAACCACTAATCTAGGGACCATAAGAAATAATGGTAGCACAATGAGATTATTCTTTAATTGTAAACTAGTAAAACCCCTTTGTTAGTGTTATCGGACTAATCGGTAGGTGCGGACACTAACTGATCTCCCCAGATCCACCTAGATCTAGAACAAAACACACCAGAACATGACGCTTTCCTTAAGTTTTAAATATTGAATTTACTAACTAAAGAGGGATGGGTGACATACCATTTAAATGTCGCATCCTCCCGCCATCGCCATCCTAGCTTCGTTCCAACACTCATACAATGATGATCCTGCAAAAGAACGCAACCAACCAAAGTGATAGCAATAGCATAAACTCAATATAAACCTATGT